>JAODAL010049241.1:0-28325 GCA_025379985.1 Phyllomedusa bahiana
CCTTTTTGGGGCCAGTTGCCGCGGTCGTTGGAGCTCTTTTGGTAACGTTGGCGCACTTTGAGATCTCAGCCTTAGCAACCACAGAACAGTCCACACTACAAGTGTACAACTCCTGATCAGCAAAGTCCTCCCAGCATCTACTCACTCTTCATGTCTGCACTGCAATGGACTCCATCCTGCTGCTGTCACATTCAGGTGCTGGGTGCCCTGGCAGGGGAGGCAGGATTCTCCTGGATGGGAAGCTGGGGCTCTGCAGCTGACAGGTGGCCCACAGACTAGCCAGTCTCTTCTCAGGACACACTGGGGAAATCTCAGTCTCTCTCTCAGAGCTCTCTCTCCTCTGTAGTCTTCTCACTTCTGCCTCTTCCCAGCTCCTGTCCCCCTTCCTCCTCTCTCCCCCCTCTTCCTGTGATGTCACCAAACCAGGGCTGCTGGGTAGTGAAGCCCAATGCATCTCTGGGAAAGCAGAGTGAATGCCTCTTTCTATAGCATCCACTGTACACATTGCTCCTCTTTGGGGGGTTACATATGAAAGGACCCATAGAGAGAGTGCCTATTCTCTATTAGAAAAGGCATAGGAAAAAGAGAGTGCTTGGAGTGGAGGGAAATACAAAGTGGCCAATCATGTTTGAGAGTCTTTGTTACAGACGGGGAATGGATTAAAACACTAAAAAAGATATTATAAATAGATATGGGCGAATTTCTCAAAAATTAGAATCGGTGACTTCGCCGAATTTTCCGACAAAATTAGTTTCGGTCCGAATTGCTTCGGGACGAATCGCGTTAAAAAACAGCTATTTCCAGGCTGCACAGAGACTGCAGGGTGCTGTAGAACGTTGTGCCATGCTTAAATATGCAGAGGGAGCTTGGTTTGGTCTTCATACAATGTTGTGTTTTAGTATGACACGCATATGACTGCCGCCGCTCTTAGAATCGCTTCATTATAAAATTCCCTGGGCAAAACTGACCAAAAAACTGAAGAGGGAATGTAGCCTGATAAAGTCATGGCAGCGGCAGCTGGAAAAAAACAAGCTGAGGGCTTAGGTGGCAACATCAGTGACAGAATGTGGAGGTTGACGGCAGCAGCCACAGCAGCATGAGGTCAGACAGTGGCACAATGATACAGTTTGGAGTTGACAGCATCAATCAGCAGCGCACAGAGGTCGAGAGTGCACAATGACAATCTGGAGGGGGAAAAACAGTAGTAGGCCACTGAGTGGCAAATATCAGGGTGTGGGGGTCACTCACCCGGAGCATGAGGTCAGACGTGGCACAATGACAAGTGTGGGGGTCAGGGTGCAGCCACGCAGCAGCATAGCCCAGAGAGTGGACAAGACAAGAGTGGAGGTCACGGAAAAGCACAGAGAGGTCAGACATGGCACAATGACAAGTGTGGAGGTATGGCAGCAGCCACAGCAGCGCATGAGGTCAAGAGTGGCACAATGACACGGGTTGGGGGGTCACGGCAGCAGCAGCACATGAGGCAGAGAGGGGCACAATGACAGAGTGTGGAGGTGCACAAAAGGAGTAGGCCACAGGGGGCCCAAAATGACAGAGTGTGGGGTCATGGCAAGCCCAGAGCAGCATGGGGTCGGGCAGGGGGCCCAAAATGACATCTGGAGGTGGAAAAACAGTGTGGGGCCACAGAGGGGAAAAAAAAAAAATGAAACGAGAGGGGAGGGAGGGCAAAAGCAGCATGGGGGTCAGAGGTGGCACAATGACAGGTGTGGAGGTAACCGCAGCAGAACAACAGTAGCACGCAAAAGGGTCAGAGAGTGGCACAATGACCAGGGGGGAGATCCGGCCCCAGCAACAGCGCAGCAGCTGGGCATAGAGTGGACAATAAAAGAGTGGGAGGGGGTGGAAAACCCCAGTCCCTGGTAAAGAGGTGGTAGGCGATGGAGAAACTGGCAGCGATGTTGGCATCAGGGGGTGGCGGCATAAAAAAATTTTGCTGGGAGGTGTTTAAAACCCAGATCTTTTTCTCACATTTTGGGTGAGGGTCATGGTGATTAGTCGACCCCCAAGGGCATTGGGTGTGGAAATTCACCGATCCACCCTATTCTTTGACAAAGTCTTCGTTCCACATTTTTCCGTGGTAAGGGGGTTTCTCCTTTTGGGTAACGATGGCACCCGCCGCACTTACCCCGCTCGAGCCCAACAGGGCCGGGCAGGCAGCTTCTACTGCAAACTGGCAAGTTGCGGCCACACACCATTTGGCTGCCAGTAGTCCAGGGGGCCCCTTCAAATGGGGGGCAGAGTGCTTTTGGACCTAGATGATGAAAAAAGGAACAACCCCCTTTGCAAGGTGGGGGACCTTTGACGGGCTGCAAGGGCTTGCGTGCCACGGGGCGCTGCTGCTGTTTTGCGGGCGGTGGATGGAACACCACATTGAGCCATTTTTTCCCCCCAACCACCCGATGGTGACGCTGCTGTGTTGACAAAGGGCCTGGTCCCAAACTTTTAGCCCCCCGGGCCACGTTTCCCCTTTTGCCCACAGATTCTAAAAACCCCCTATTCGGCTCCTTCGGTGTCTTAAAAAAGAACTGCCCCCCCGCCGATTTGCTGTTTTCCCCCAAACCCCCGCACTGAGTGCACTCCCGCGCTCCCCTCGGGGGCCCTTGTGCCCTACTTTTTTGGACCTGCGAAGTGGGTTTTTACCCGTGGCCGTTTGGGCTCCTAACTCCATTTGCGTTTACCTGTGACCTACGCCAACCCCCCACTTGCTGCGCGAAGATGACCCCCTTTTTTTCCTACGTGATGAAGCCTTCTTCCCCCGGCTCCCCAAGTGCGGTCGGCTCCCAAATAATCGTTTTGTTTTCATCGTCACTGCTGTCCTACCCGGTTTTGGGATGCAGAGGCTGACCCTCACAATGCCCTCCCATCCCCACTCCCCAATCTTATTTGCGCCTACTGCAAGAAGGGATTCAAACCACCATTTTTTTATACTTGGGGGTGTTTTTTCACTGCTGTCTTCCTAAATGGTCTTGGTATGCAGAGGACCGCTCGCAAAAAACCCCCATGCCACTCTACATCAATACTGCAAGAAGCGGGGGATTTTGGGCCCGCATTTCTTCGCTGCCAAGTAGCTGGACTGCCTCCTAAATTTGTTCATCCTCCGTATAGTGGCGCTACCCCAGAACAATAGAAAATTTCGGGCTGAGGGAACCGATGGGACAAAGGGGGGTTTTGAGGAAGGTGAGGGCCGCTGCCCCGCTCCCGGGCGATGCCAATAAGGGTTGTGTTGACGTTCCCCCCGATTTTGGAGGGGGTTTCAGATGTCATCGGGGAGAAGTGGATGCCCTAGTCAAAACTAAAACCATTGGGTTGTTGAACAACACAGGACGCTAGTTGACGCGGCGTTTGGGCCTCACCGAGTGACCCCCTTCTGGACGTCCCTTTGTGCGCCCCTGGGCCTGCTCCGGGAAAAGTTTGTGCCATCCAACCGCGGGTGAAGAGCCCCCACCTCTCTGTCTGACATACTTTTTGTTTCTAAATGTCAGACACGTTTGATAAGATATCTGTAATGATAAATACACACCCTGTATTTGACTCCAAAATAAACCCCACTAAAAAGTTTGGGTAACCCCTTGGGATAAAATTGTGCCCCACAAAGGGGCGGAAAAATTTATTGTAGTCTTTTAAAAAAAACACGTGTTTTTTAAAGAATAAAAAGCAAAAACAGGCTTTTTAAACCTTCGGATAGAATTATGCCAGCCAAAATTTCTTCCTTTGGTGGTGAAAAAAGAAAGTTTTTTTTACAAGACAACGCAAAAAATTATTTAAACCCCTTGGATGAAATTTGGCCAAAAAAGAAATGTGCTCCCAACAAACCAGCTTGAGCTGTTAAATGGCGTGTATTTTATGGAACAAACAACAAAAAAAATTGAAATTAAACCTTTTGGGATTGAATTTGCACAGCCAAATTTTTCTTCTTGAGGGTAAAAAAAGAACATTTCTTTTTACTAATAAAAACTGCAAAAATACTTAGTAACCTTGTGAAAATTGGTAAAAGAAATAGGCTGCCAAAAATTACCAGTTTTTGTAGCGTGTTAAAACGGCGTGTATTTAGGGAACAAACAACAAAAAAAACTTGTAATTAACCTTCGGATATAATTATTCTACAGCAAAATGTTTTTTGGGTGAAAAAGAACGTTTCTTTTACTAAGTAAAACTTCAAAAATACTTAGATCCCCCTTTGGGATGAAAATTCGCAAAAAAAATATCTCCCAAATAATTACAGTTTGTACGTTTTAAAACGGCGTTTTTTTTAGGGAACACAACAACAAAAAAACTTGTAATTACCTTCAGATAAAAAATTATGTACGGAAAAAATTTTCTTTTTTGGCGGTAAAAAGGGAACTTTTTTTTAGGACCACAACAGCAGAACAAGGCTTAATTTAACCCTTGGTTTTAAAATTTTGGAAAAAATAAATGAGCCCCCAAAAATTTAAGGGTTTTTGGGATTGAAAAACGCTTTTTCTTTACCTGAAAAAAAGGGAACGGGCTTAGTTCCCCTTGGAATTAAATTGTCAAAAACTGAGCAGATAGCATTAAAATATACAAAACCGGCATTTATTGGGTCCCCCTGTCCAAACCCCTTCGTTAACATTAAATTTTTCAAATCACCCCAATCACATGGGGGAAACTCGGCATTTAGGCATTGACATGGTAAAGACAATCTCCTCGGTTCAAACGAGCTCAGTATGGGGAAAAAAGGGATTTGAGTCCCTTTGAACGTGGCATGGTTGTTGGCGCCAAAGGGGCTGGTCTGAGTTTTTCAAAAACTCTGATCCCCGGGGTTTTCACGACAACCATCTCTAGGTTTCAGAAAATTTGGCCCCAAAAAAGAAAAAACACCATAGCGGCAGCCCTGTGGCGGAAATGCCTTTTTGAGCCAAAGAGTCAAAGAGAATGGCAGACGGTTTTCGAGTGATAAAAAAGGCAACAGTGACTCAAATAGCCACCCGTTACAACCAAGGTAGGCAGAAGAGATCTCTGACGCACAGTACGGCGAACTTGAGGAGAGGGCTACAGCGCGGACCCCACCGGGGGCCACTCCCTTTTAGTAAGAACAGAAAAGAGGGTCCAATTTCCCCAACCATCGAAAAATTTGGGCATAGAAAAATTGGAAAAAAAGTTTTCCTGTCTGATAGTCCCGATTTTTGCTGCGACATTGGTGGTAGGTCAGAAATTTTTGGGGTCAAAAAATGAAAACATGGTCCACCTGCTTTATCAACGGTTCAGGGGGTGGGGGTCATGGTGTGGGGAATATTTTTTTTGCACTCTTCGGGCCCCTTTTGGTACCAATTGGCATCGTTGCAACACCTTGTGGAATCTAGCCACGAAGAATTGAGGCTTTTTTAAGGCAAAAGGGGGTCCAAACCCCTTACAAACTGGTGTACCTAATAAAGTGGGCCGTGAGTTATATGCAGCTGCTTGGCGCACATGACTTTTAGTTCCCAAAACCCAAAATCAGAATTAGAACTAAGAGAAACGTTTAACAACTGTGACACTCCCCCAAAAACGCTGTATAAAAATGAGTTCTTTATATAAGAATCAAAGCACAGCAGCGCGGCAGCAGGAGCCCTTTTTTACACAGTACAGTGAGGGTGTGAGGAGGGGGATGGCGCCCCCACTTATATAGTGAGGGGGACGTCACAAAATCCGCCGGGCTCGATTGGCTTCTCTCTGCACATGTCATGTAGGGTAGCCTTTCTTCCCCCCAGATTCCCTTTTCCCCATGTAACCCAAGTGCTCGAGCCCTTTTATCAATAAAGAACCCCCTTTGTTCCTGCGAATCACCCCAAACTTTTGACTTCCCCTTCAGAAAAAATTTTTCTGAAATTCAAATGAATTCCACTTCGTTAGAATCAATTCGCCCCTATTTTTACAAATACAAGAAATTTTAAAAATATCAGGCATATTTTTAAAGTATAAAACTATCACGGCAATATTTTAAAACACATTTAAAAATGTTTTCTTAATAAATAAGTTCGTAGCGTCATTTAAACCCTTTGGGGTGCAAAGTCTGTATCTGTATTCCAAACATCTCCCTTCTTTGAGGGGTTTTAATCTTTTGGTTGGTCTAAAGGGTATAGGTCTATGGGTGTAAAATGAAAGGGCAGAAAAGTCCTTCGGTGGAAAATCGCTGCAATGTGAGGCGCTTGTAGGATGTCCCCCGTTTTTAAAATGTTGGGGCCCAATTTAAAAAATATGTAGGGAAAGATGTTTCCCTACATACTGTGTTTTGCAAATACACTCACTAACTAAATACATATGAGCTTTTACAGTTTTTTCATATGTAAATTTTATAGATTTCTTTGTTGTATTGGGGGGTTCTTCTATTCGGCAGGGGCTATGATGTTTTTGATGTGGGGGGGCTTTTGTATATTAAGCCTGGGTTTTCGGTATTAGGGGTCCCCAAAAAGGGGTCCTTCTAGTAATATGCAATTTTTTTTCCCGAATAATTTTTTATTTTTGATCGCAATGTGTTGTATTGGGTAATCAAGAAATTTTGATTTGGATGTTGTAACCACATCGTTGGTTCCTCCTTTTTTGGTAGTTTCTAAAAATTTTTTTTGTTAATTTTTTTCATCTTTGGTTTTTTTTCATCCTGACAGTTTGTCTGGGATTTTTTTTTCCTTAAATTGTTTTCCGTATTTTTAATTTGTTAAGCACATTCAATGTCTTCAGAGCGTTTTTGTGTTTTTTTTAAACTGACCCTTTGGTGTTACACACCATGGTTTGTGATGGCACTTTGAAAATGGGGTATAGGTGTTGTATCACAGGTTTGAAATAGGTTGCCCCTGGAAAATTTGTTTTTCTAAAGAAAAAATTTAAGTCAAGAAAATTTAATTTTGTCTTTATTAGTTTGGCAAAGAAAATTTAAATTTCCTTTTTTTTAGTAATTTAAGTGGTTTAAAGATTGGGATGGATTAGGGCGGTCCGACAAAAAAAAAAAGAGTAATAATGAATTTTTGTATAGGTTATTGTTTACAAAAAACCTGTTGGATATATGTATTTTCTTCGTACGCCCCCCCAAAGATATTAGGTAAGCGGGGGCTACCCCCCCTTTCCTATTTGTGTACCTCTTTTTTGCGATTGGTGCTATTTGTAGAAAAAAAGTTGTTCTCTAAACAAATTTTTAGACCTTTTTTTTTGGGGGATAAAATATTTTGTCTGGTTTCCCCTTTATACATTGTAAGCCTATGTGGGGGTTTAATTTTGGGAAAAAGTGCGATACGTCGGTTAATGAGTAGTAATTATCATTGGGTTGGGAAATTGGATAAAATGTTGATAAGGTGCCCTGAATCCCTTTTGATGCGGGTAAATTAGTGACAAATGGTTGAAAATTAAATCCCGATAATGTATAACTGACTTTTTATGGAATTGATGCCCGGGGATGGGACGACCTGGGGGGTTAGTGAGATTTTGGGTTTAGGTAAATAAAAAAAAACGGTGATTGGTTTTTGGGAAAATAGAAAAATGCTTTTTTTTTTTATCTATAGAATTTTAGATAGAGCTTGTTTAAAAAAGCTAGGGGGTTTTTTCTGTAATGGAGAGAATGGATCGAAGAAACCCACCACGCTTTGTTTCTCTTTTTTTAAAATTTTATTAAATGGGTTGTCTCACTACAGGATTGCTATCTATTTTTTAAAAACTTTCAAAAAAAAAGTATTTTGCAAAAAAAGTGTCCTACCCATTCCCGTTTTTGACAGCACCACACCCCTTTAGCCCCTTTTTTACAATTGTGAAGAACAAATGTTTTAGAAACAACTTTTTTTGAATAGGGGCCTGTAAATTAGCTGAATTTCACAGCAAAAAAGCCCCCAAAAAATTTAAAACATAACCTTGAGACACTTTGACAATTGTGAAGAACAAATTCGTTTTGAAACAAAATTTTTAGAAATAACCCTTGTATTGCTGCATTTCAAAGCGCATGACCCAAAAAAAATTATAAAAAAGATTTTCAGCCACTGTTAAAATTGTGAGGGGGGAAATGCCCCCTTAAAAGCCACATTTCGTTCCCAAAGGACCCTGATTATAGCTGTATCCACGCAACAGTCTCCCAAAAAATTTTAAATATGACTTCTCAGCCCCTATTTAAAAAAGTGATGGAGAAAAGCCCCTTTAAAAACCCCATTTCTGTTAAAGGCCCTAATTATAGCTGATCTCACACAACAGACCCCAAAACCATTGACAATTTCAAAAATTCTAAAAATAAAGTGAGTAAATGGGAAAACGGTTTTGTTTATGAAACCTTGGGGTCTTTACATCTCCACACCGCAAAACCCGCAAAATGATATTTTGGGAACTAGAATAAAAATTGCGAGAGAAAAATTTTAATTTTAAAAACTTTTCAAGAGGACCCTTTATGTTTGAAGAGGAATGGAAATAGACCCCAACTAATCGGTGACCCGGAATTGGGCCACGCACATCAAGGGTCCATGTGTTATATTGATGAAAACAAAAATCCCACTTATCTGTGGAAAGCCAAAAGCGTTTTTTTTTAATGACCCTGCAGCTGTGGAAGGTCCGCTCAGATAGAGCTGGCTGTGCGAGGACAACAGCTCTTTGGCGTGCCCACGAGTCGGCATTTATACATTTGGATACCAAATTTTATTGGGCCCGGAACACATCCAAAAACATCGTGTTGGCCCAAAAGTTTTTGGGACCTGATCTTTTAAACAAAACCCCCGTGTGTTGTTGGTGCCCCGCATTACATCTTGGGGGGTGGTAAATAAAGATTGCCAGAGGTCACCCAATTTGGCTTCTGCCACATTGCCTGCTGCTGCTCCCCCTATGGCTACTTGGCACTCTACTGCTGTCACGTCGCTGACGTTGTTCCACCTTGACATTTGAAGAACGTGAAGCAGATGAACATATGTCTCCAGTTGATCAATCAGCAAGGTCTCCATTTCCTGTATTTTACTCTCTATTTGGGTGGGTGGAAGGAAAGTGCTGAGTTTTGTTTTGTACCGGGGATCCAGGAGGGTGGCCACCCAGTAACTGTTGTTAATTTTGATGGCCTTAATGCGAGGATCATGTTGGAGGAAATGGAGCATCCAAGCACTCATGTGAGAGATGGAGCCTTGATTTCCCAAGCCTCTGGGTCGAGGGGCACTAGCAAACTGATCTTCCTCATCTTCCTCCTCCACCTCAAATTCGCGCCAACCTCTTTCCAAGGCAGGGACGTCGGTAACGTCGGTGTCCAGGAATACCTCCTCCTCCTCCTCCACTTCCTCCGGCACAGCTTCAACACAGCCCTGACTTGCCTGAGATGATGCACCCTGAGAGCTGATGCGCCGCCTTGCACTAGTCCTGGACCCCGAACCACTGCCTAATGAAGACCGATAAAATTGAGAAACTGTCGGGCCTTGTGGATTCGACGGAGAGAAAGGCTCCGTGTCCGCATCTGTGTCCGTCTCCTCCTCCATCCTGATGTTTCACAGTGTCCAACGATCATTCCAGAACTAAGATCACCACAATGGTCAAGCTGACAAGGGCATTGTCCGCACTGACCATTTTGGTGGCTTCTTCAAAACTGGCAAGGATGGGCAGAGCTCTTCACCTGCCTCCATCTGGGGTGGCTCAACCCCCCCGGGGTCCCACCGCTGCTTGTCGGGACATGGTCCTTTGTACTGCTAATGCTTTTCACTGCTGCCACAATCCTGGAGCATGTGGAGGGGGGAAATTTTCCAGCGTTTGCCATTCAACAAAAAACGGTTGAGGGGGACCCAGCTAACCTGCAACGCAGCCAGGGGGGACAAGCGGGGTGCGAAGGCGGAAGTGCAAACTCAGACCTCAGCCTTCCCAGCGGGCATCCATACCCGGGTATGCTTTAGAAATTTCGGGACAAAAGGGTTCAGACATGTGAAAGGGCAAGGATTGCCCAGCCACCGATCTTAAGGGCGGCCCAGATTTGGGAACCGTTATCGCACACCACCTTGCCTGGCAAAAGGGTTCTTTCACCCAGCCAGCGCTGGGGGCCCCTCGTTGCGGAGAGCCTCCCAGCCATGTACAGTGTGAGGAGTCCCCAAAGACAATTAATTTCCGGCCCTGTTTTTCTCGGCACGTGATGCCACCAAGGACCTTGGGGGAAAGAACCCGCAAAAAACCCCGCTTTTTTTGAAGACGACCCGACCCGAAGCCACCGTTGCCACCAAGACCCCACCCAACTCACCCAGGGGATGTAAGAATATAGCGGTTTTTGGCCGTGCTTACTAGTCCTTTTTCGGGGGTCAGATGGCCCTTTTTCCCGGGACACAATGCAGACACACGCTTGAAATTTTAGATACTTTGGGGGCGCCACGGCAGGGACGGCTTTTTGGCAAAGAAAATTCCTGCTCGGATCTGGTTTTGGGGGGCAGGCAAGGGCCATGACTGGCGGAACCCACTTTTCCACCAACGGAAAGGAAACTTTTCCAAGGCCAAACGCCTGGCAATGCCGACATTCAGGCTTTTGGCTTGGGAGGGTTTTGGTAAAAGTGTTTTTCGCTCCCAAACCCGAAGACAAAGGCTGGCGCTAGACTGGCCGCTTACGGCGTGCGGGGTCTCAAACTGGTGGAAGAAAAAGGGTAAAGGGTCTCTTGATCTTTTAACATCCCCTTCTTCCCCCAACCGCATTTTTCATAAAAATCTTCAGAAAAGGGATTATCCACAGGGGTGGGTACATGAGTTAAATTTTGGGGGCTGCTTCCTTCATGTTGGACGGAGCTAGATGCTGTTTCGACATTTTTTGGGCCCATCGTCCCCTCACGCCATGAAAAGCCTCGCAAGCAAATTCTGCTAAAAAGACCACTTTGGGATCCGAAAGCGTCATCATCATCATCACAACACAGGTGACTTTGCGTCCTGAAAATCTGCACCAGGACGCGGGCTACAAGCAAGAGGCACTGCAAGGCGTTGCCGACCGCCCGGATGTTTGCCTTTGCCCGGGTTTCCTTCCCCTCCTCTGATGGCATCAGTAACTGGGCGTCAGAGCAGACAAAATCATCCTCTTTGGCCTCTTGATCTTTGGAAATGCCTTCTGACAGGTCGTCAAACTGGTGGAAGTAGAAAGGGTAGAATGGGTCTCTTGATCTTTTAACATGCCTTCTTACCCCAACCGCATTTTGTCATCAAAGAGGTCTTCGAAATGGATACCACAGTGGGGGGTTTTAAAGATTTTGACATTTGGGCTCCCTTCGTTCATTTTTGGGAAACGGATGCTGACGATGATGATGACAACATTTTGGCCGTACGGGAGGACGAGGGGTAAGACGCTGATGCAGGTTGCATTAACCACTGAAAAAACAGATTGGCCGTTTCGTTATTTGAATTCACAGGGCCCTGACCAACGATACAGCCTGACGGTCCGCAACCAAGATCGCTGCTTGCGTGTTTCGCCAGCACGGGGAAAGGAGCACCTCAACTCGTCCCTACCTCCATGTCCTACCCCCTCTTTGCTCCTTACCACCTCATTTCCCTCCTTTTCAAAAATAAAAATTTAAGAAAGAAAGGAAAGATTTTTTTGACAGTCTCTTATTAAAAGACGGCAAATCACAGCTATTCTTAAACCCCCTCAATTTCCTACAGCCAACTGGGATTAAAAACTAAATTTATTTAGAGAATACCTGTAAATGCAGTCTGGTGAAAAACCCGTAAGACAAAATCAACAGTGTTTTTCCTTCACCCAGGGATTTACAATTTTCCCTAGGACTAGGAAAATTGTTTAGTTTTCAACAAACTTTTCTACAATTGCTACTGCGCAAAACTGCGATTCAAAAATTAAATAAAACTTTTAAAAAAGTTACACGGAGGGAAAAATTCCTTTTTTAAATTGCGACAAACAGGCTATTTAAAAAAAACTAGCGCCGACCACGTGAAATACAATATTTAAAAAAGTTAAAAACGGATATCAAACGGGGGGTTTTTGGCTCCAATGAAATACACCAAGAGTAACTAAAAAAATTTTTTATTAAATTAAATACAAGGGGGCTTTATGAAAAAACTGGCCGCACCAAGAAAAAAAAAACCCCTATTTAAAAATGTATACTGATAATAAAAAGGGGGGTTTGCCCTTTAAATACACCTCAATTACTAGCAAATTCTGTAGGGTAATATAAGTACAAGAGGGGTCTTTAAACAAATCTGGGCTCCGCCAAATGAAAAACCTAATTAAATTGTGAACGAAAATAATGGGTTTTTTGCACCTATGAAATACACCTGCATGACAGAAAAAATTCTTATCCTATTGTACGACAAAGGGGGTCTTTGAAAAAACTGAGCTGCGCCAAAGTAAAAAAAAAACTAAAAAAATTTGTGACTGAAATAGGTGGTTTTTGCACCTATAAATACAACACCAATACTACTTTTTCTGTATGGTAATACCCGTACAAGATGGGCTTTGAAAAAAAAATGGCCTGCCCCAAAGTAAACAAAACCTAATTAAATTTTTTACGGATAAAAAAAACGGTTTTTTGCACCTATAAAATCTGAAAAAGGAAAAAAAAAACACTACCATGTACTCAACTTAAGCACGATTAAGGTGAAAAGAACCCTTGAATAATGAAATAAAGTTCTGGGTATACCAAACAATTTAAACAAAACAACTACAGTATAACACCTAAATAAAGATCAAAAAAAAAATTTTTAATAAAAAATAAATAAGAATTGAGAAAGAAAACGAAAAAACACCCTCAAAAATACCCCATCAAAGACCTGTCTGCCTCAAAAATGGGGAAAACGCCCCAATAAGGGCCCCCCACACTGGAACCTAAACTAACCCTTCCCTAGCACATCTAAATAAAAAAAAAAAACACTATACCACAAATGGATTCACAAAAAAAAAAAATCGTGAAAAATAACAATACAACAACAAATACTTTTAGTTCAATAAAACTATGAAATTATGATGCGTCAAGGGAAAATGATCAATAACGCATAAATATTTTTCCCAAAATTCCAACGCGTTCCCCCCCAGAACTGGGGTTTCATCGGGAAAAATTTCATTGAAAACAAAAAAACGGAAATCCCCAAGGAAAAAACAAAAAAATGTATGCAATAAATATAACCCGTCCCTTAAAAGATGGAAAACAGGGTTAAGATAGAGACGGGGTCCAGGATAAAATGTACAATCCCCGCTATCTGATTACGAACAGGTCCAAGCAGTAACAAATTCAGTGAATCACAAGCCCATAAATAGCAAGGGAAAATTAACCCAATTATATCACCATTAGCCCTTACAACCCAAGCCCTGTAAACAAACGCCCAAAAAAAAAAAAAAAAAAAAAAAAAAAAAACATGTTACAAAGGGTTTAAACACAAGGCCGGCATCAATAACCGGGAAAATGCCCGGGAGTGCAGTAGCGGGGAGGGGGAAAAACAAACATTAAATAAACTACATAGACCAGGATGCAAAAGCCGCTGTCCCCGCGCATTCTCAGCACCCGACGCACAATAATGACTTTCCAAAAATCCAAACAGGCCAGGGTTTTTTTAAAAACAAAAAAAACATACAAAGGCAGTGAAGGCGCTAACATATTTTTTAAAATTTTAAAAAGCGAGCCTATAAGCAAAAATTTGTATGCACTAAAACATTGGGATATTTTGATAAACCATGTAAAAAAACCAAACAAGAATCCATAAGATACTATAGAGTTCCAATAGTATAACAACTGTATATATACCGAAAATGGCTAATTAATACTAACCTAAAAAAGAAAAAAAAAAAAATATATACGTTTTTGGCAGTACAAAGGGGCTAATATGTTCTAAAATATATAAAAAAACAAAACCCCCTAGACAGGAACTTATGTGCAACAAAACCAGATAAAATTTTGTAATAGACCCCCTAAAAGCCCACACTGAAGGGCCAATGAGGTACTCAATAGAAACGTAATGTTCATTCTAAATCACGTACCAAAATAGGCTTGTTGATACGAATTTAAAAAAAAGCAAAAAATATTTAACATACAAAGATGAATTTCAAAATTAATGATAAAGAAAAAATACTGGAAGAAGATACATATAAATAAGGAGCACTATGGCACACCAACCACAATTAATACATGTGCATAAATATTTAAAATTTGGAATTGAACAATTTGCAAAAAGAATGGGGCAAAGGACAAAAAATCATGAGACCCCCTTGGGTTCAATGATTTAAGATTTGAAAATCCAACGGGTTTCCCCCTTGAAAGCTTTCGATCAAAGTCTCCCCCCCCGTGGAGAGGGAACCCCTTCGATTACAAAAAGGAAAAGCAAATGGGTTTTTACAGTGGAAGGTATTCATATGGCTGAGACCGAGATCCCGTTTTATGTTAATATCGCCCAAAAATTTTTTCTAAAATACGGGGTTCATTCACGCTTGTCTTTCCAAAAATACTGGACGGGCATGGACAGGAAAAACTATATATGACACCTTTCGGTTTTTGCAAATTTTCATAACTGTACATCTGAAAAGGGACCCCGTCGAAATACATGTGAATGTTTAAGACATCAATTAGCCCACCCCGCTTTACAACTCCCACATCATATGTCCCAACGTTTTTTTTAGTCAACCACATAGGGGAGGGACGGGAGGGGTATATAAAATATGTCAAGTCGATCCCCAATTTTCTCCCTCTCCTGAAAGTAAACGGGGGGTGGACAACAAATTGGGGTAATATAGGGTTTTTTTCTATTTTAGGTTCATATTAATTACCATATTTTGGGATATCTACACTTTATAAACCTATTGGAACTCTAAGTATCTTATAGGATTCTTAGTTTGGATCTTTTATTGGTTTTTTTTCACAAAAAAAAACAAATTTTTTACTGCATGCAAATTTTTGCTCTAAGGCTCGCTTTTATAATTATAAAAAAACTGCTTAACGCCTTCCCTTGCCATGTTGATGTTTTATTTTCTGTTATTCAAACCTAGCTCTGCTGCGATATTGCATCATTATATGTGCCGTCGGCGCGCTGAGAAAAGCGCCGGGACAGCGGCATTCATCTGGCTATTATTTATTTAACTGTTTTTTTTTTCCCCCCCCGCTACTTACATGCACGAGGATTTTTCCCGGGATTTCATCCGGGCCTTGTATTCTAACCCTTTGTAACATGGTTTTTTTTTTTTTTTGTTTTTTTTTGGGGCGTTTGCATACAGGGCTCTGTGGTTGTCAAAGGTGCTATGGGTGATATAATTGGTCTAATTTGCCCTTTCTATATATGTGGCTTTTTTGATTCCCGAATTTTTTTTATGCTTGACCTGTCTCAGTAATCAATACGGGGAAACGTACATGACTTATCCTGGACCCCCTCCCTATTTACCACCCTGTTTTCCATCATTAAGGGGCGTGAGTTTATTTATTTCATACATCTTTTTGTTTTTTCCTTTGATGTTCCTATTTTGTTATCAACTCAATTTTTTTTCCCCAATGAACCCCAGTATCTAGGGGGGGAAAAGCTTGGAATATTGGAATATTTATGCTTATTGATCTCTTCCTATGACGCATCACAATTCATAGTATTATGAACATCAAACGTATATTGTCTGTTTTAATTTTATTTACACACACTTTTTTTTTTGTGCCTCCATTTTGGTATATGTGTTTTTCTTTTTTTTTCTTTAGAGAGCTAGGGAAAAGGGTTTTTTTTTTCCAGTGTGGGGGGAAACCCTTTTTGGGGCGATTTCCCCATTTTTGAGGCAGACAGGTCTTTGAAAGGGTATATTTGAGGGTGTCTTTTCGTTTTCTTTCTCAATTCTTATTTATTTTATTAAAAGTTATGTTTTATGTATCTTTATTCTAGGTGTTATACCTGTAGTTGTTTTGGTTTAAAAAGTGGAAAATAACCAGCTCACCTCAACGACAGCACAATAATAAGTCCTCCTTAGGTTCCCGTGCACGATCGATGCTCCAAGTTGCACCAAATGTATGAGAAGAAAGTCCAAAAGATCAGCACCGGGCCAGTGAAAAAGGAGGAACTTTATTCAAAAAGCTGCCAGTACAAAATGGCATAAAAGCAACAACAGCATGCAAAGGCAGGCTTGAATCAGAGAGACATGGTAAGTACACACGCTGACATGTTTCGGGCGTAGCACAGCCCTTAGTCGTTGCACAGTGCAATTAGAACATCAGCCTTAAATAGTGTCTAAAATCAACAAAAATTACAAAAAGTGAGTGCACCTGAAAGGGGTTACTCTTACCTGAAACCAGAGCGTCCGCGCCATGTGAGACCAGAGAACAGGAAACGTCATAACATCGCAAACGGAAGCGGTAAAGGTGGAACGCAAATGCGTTCCACCCGGCCCGGAAATCCAGACCGAAACAGAGATACCTAACGTCATCCAGGCATGGATGCCGAAAACCGGAAGCGGAAGTGACGAAAGTGGACCGCAAGATGCGTCTCACCAACTAAGGTGGAACGCAGATGCGGTCCACTGGTTCACATGGAATGCGCACGCGCCGGAATGAGGGAAAAAAGACACAATACAAAACGAAAATATAAACACAACCATGGGCTGAAATAAATTAATAGGTGGTAGGAGATGAAAAATTTAGCCAAATACAGTTATGGAAAAATAATGTATAATAGCTGATAGGCACAATTAAATGCCAATACTGAATATGTAATGAAAGGACGCTGCAATAAATCACTAAATAATATCTGGAATACATCGGACAAAACGTATAAAACACCCCTATCAAAATCTACATGGACCAACCTAGATATGGAACATGATTTCCCTACGTGAATTTAAACCAATGGGAAGAAAATTATCTAAAAGGAGCATCCAATATGCTTCCCTATCATGTAAAATATATTCTACGTTGCCACCTCTTCTAGGCCTGAGAATTCTCTCAATGCCAATAAGTTGCAGTCCCCTCGTATTAGCTCCCTGACAGTCGATACAGTGCTGCGAAGCACTGGATTTAGCTCTGCTGGAGACATGATTAATATCATACAGATGTTCTAAGAACCGCACCTTAAGTTTACGTGTGGTACTTCCCACATAAGATAAATTACATAGAGAACATCTGATAATATAAACGACATGGGTGGTGTTACAGTTTATATAGTTGCGAATGGGAAAAGATTTAGAACCATCTGCATTAAAAAACTCCTTAGTAGGAGTGACAAACCCACATGTTTTACAGGGAAAGTGCCCACATCTGACAAAGCCTTTGTGACGTAACCACATAGAGGAAGAATTTTATTTATAGCGCTTACGCTGGGAGAAAGGAGATTACCCAGCGTAGTACTTTTTCTAGACACAATGTTGCACCCATTCTACAAAATTTGACTAAGAGCCTCATCCTCCTTAAGTAACGGAAGATGTTTGGAGACAATGTCTTTGATTGATTTAAATTGGCGTGTATGATTTAGTACTAAAGTAGGTTGAGCATCATAGGGTGCAACATTGGTAGAAAACTGATCCTTTAAGAGCTCTTCTCTACGTCGGGAATCTACTTTTTGGGCTGCCCTATTTAAGGTCCAGGTGGGATAACCTCTAATTTTAAGTCTATTAAAAAATAGTGTTCTTTTCCCGATTGTAATCCTCAGTGGAACTGCAATTTCTCTTGGCTCTTGTAAGTTCGCCTATAGGAATGGCCTTTTTAGTATTTTTAGTATGAAAGCTGCGAAAATGAAGGATAGTGTTGCCTGCAGTGGGTTTACGATGAGTTCTAGAAATAATAATTTCACCGGGATATGCCATTAGTTCAAGATCCAAAAAGGTCATTGAATGTTGGTGGTAGGAAAACGTAAACCAGAGGTTCAATGGATTATTGTTGAGATATTCCACAAAGAGTGGTATGGCAGACATATCACCCCTCCAAATGATGAGGAGATCATCTATGTATCTGCCATACCACTCCAAATGTGGGACAAATGGATTGCTATCTGAAAAGATATAAAGATGTTCCCACCAGGCAACTGTGAGGTTAGCCAATGAGGGCGAAAATTTCGCCCCCATTGACACCCCTTTAGTTTGCAAATACAGACCACCAGAGTAATCAAAGTAATTATGTTTCATGAGAAAATCAGTAACTTGAAGTAAGTACTGAATAAACTCTGAGGAAAAATCACTGAAGGTCTCAAAATGAAATTGCAACGCAGCCAACGCAACCTGATGTGGGATACTTGTGTACAACGATTCAACGTCACACGTGACCCAACATAGGCCATGTTCCCAAATTTTGTTGTTAAAGGAGACCAAGACACTCTTGGTGTCTCTCAAGAAACCCGGTGTGCGGCATAGAAATGGCTGGAAAAGTGAATCTAACCACTGGCAGAGTTGTTCAACCAGGGACCCTATAGCAGAAACGATCGGGCGCATTGGAGGAAAGGACATCTTATTGTGGACCTTTGGTAGTCCATATAAAATAGGTATAACGGGAAAATCCGAAAGCAATGTGTCCGATCATCTCTGGTCCAGAACTCCCAGAGAAACTCCCTCTTCAAGCAATTTGGCAAGTTTACCACCAAACACCTGGGTAGGATCGGAACCTAATCTGAGGTAGGTGGAAGAATCACTAAGAAGGGACAGCATAGATAGATGGTAATCCGCTTTGTTCATGACCACAACAATGCCACCCTTGTCTGCCATGCGTATAACAATATCTTCATTTGATCTTAGTTTCTTCAAGGCAGTTCTCTGACGGGTGGTAAGGTTGTGGCCATCCGAACCAGCAGATAAAGAATTACATAGCATTTTAAGGTCACGCTCCACCAGAAACTGGAAGCGATCCATGGATGTGGTCCAAGACTGTAGAGGATAAAAAATTTTGTTAGCAATACATGGATAAGCAATCTGATCACTGCGGATTGGCGGAGCATCAGTACTGTCCGCTAAATCTTCCAATTATAAAATAGAAAATTGTTCCTGAAACGATAAGCCATGGTAAATGTTAGAATTTTTGACTCAGAAAGGGACTGTTGATCTCTAGTGTTATTCAAAAAATGACGACGCAAAGTTAAAATGCGTATAAACTTATTTATATCTTTTAAAGTATTAAACAAATCAAAGTCCCTTTCTAGGCCAAAATTAAGACCCAACGATAGTAGCTCAATTTGTGAGGCGTCCAGTTGGCATGAGGATAAATTAAGTACTTCAAAGGAGGTAGATGGAAGTGTTAATTGATGTTGTTCCTGGTTTTCATCTTTCCGCCTTTTTGAGTGTTTTCTTCCACCTCTTCTGATGTACCTTTCCCGTTTTTTGCATTTCTAGCAGCTTTGCCTTTTTTATAATACGATACTTGGGGAGTTAGAGCTGTAGAAGTGGAAGCCTCCTCTTGGGTTTCTGTGCCATCCTCAGTGGAGTCAGAATCCAGTGAGCTAAAACTAACGCGGTTTTGCTTCCTTCTCCAATTATTTCTTTTGTTGGAGCGTCTTAAAATAGACCGAAGAGTGGCTGGAGCATAGGACCTTCTACCCCATTCGTACACTTGATCGTGACAGTAATCGTAATTGTCTCGTTCAAATTTTTGCTTTTTATTTTCCGTCACAGAATCTTCAAGTTGTGATACAGTGTTACGCACACGTTGTAACTCTTGATCAAAAATAGGTAAGTCTTTGAATTGCTGGATCTCTATTTCTAGTTGTTTTAATTCCTCAGAGATGATCTCCAATTTGGAATCTTCCTGTTGGACAATTAATTCCATAAGCTGAGCAGAGCATGAGGATAAAATAGAGTTCCAGCTGGTAACAAACTCATCAGAATAAATAGTAGTAGGGATCTTTTTGATGCGTAAGCCTCTAGGAATCATTTTTTGTTTGATATAGTTCCTTAGTGTAGTGGCGTCCCACCAGATTTTCATCTCCTGAACCATGATTTTTTCTAATGATTTCAATTTCACAGAAAATTCTGTGTCTCTCTGATTAATATCACCTTTATTCTGAAAGACCAGCTCGGCCTTTTCATTCCTTTGTTTAAGGTGTGCCATGCTTGCAAACGCTAGATAATACAAAGCCTACGGCAGAAATACGTGGGCGAAAAATCGTAAGATCAAGGCTGTATGGGAGCACGGTAAATCTTGGCAACAGATACTGTAAAAAGTGGAAAATAACCAGCTCACCTCAACGACAGCACAATAATAAGTCCTCCTTAGGTTCCCGTGCACGATCAATGCTCTAAGTTGCACCAAATGGAAGGGACGAAAGTGCATAAGATCAGCGGCGGGCCAGTGAAAAAGGAGGAACTTTATGCCAAAAAACTGCCGGGACAAAATGGCATAAAAGCAACAACGGCATGCAAAGGCAGGCATGAATCAGAGAAACATGGTAAGCACACACGCTGACATGTTTCGGGCGGATAATAAAACGTGGTTTTTGCACCTATGAAATACTCCTGATGTGACTAGAAAAGTTATTTTTCATATTGTATTGACAAATTTTGTTTTTGAACAAAACTTATATGCACCAATGTTAAATAAATCCTAATTACTTTGTGTACTTATATTAAATCGTTTTTTTTGCACCTATGAAATACACCTGCGGTGACTGAAAAAGTTCTGTATCCTATTGTACGTAGAATGTGGGTCTTTGAACAAAACTGAGCTGTGCCAAAGTGCAAAAAAACCTAATTAAATTGTGTACGGATAATAAAACGTGGTTTTTGCACCTACGTGTTCGCCCGCACCACCCCGGCCAGCCGCCCCCACTCCCCCCTGCAGCTCCTTCACGCGAGAGATCCTCCCAAATTTGCCTATCAAAAAGCGTGGGAGATGGAGCTTTCACGAGACTTCTCGGATGAGGAATGGGGTGACATATTTGCTCGGCTGCGTGGAACCACTGTTTCTGTTAAAATTCAAGAACTTAACTTTAAGATCCTAACCCGCTGGTACAGAGTCCCGACATTGCTGCACGCCCTTTACCCTGCAGTCGCTAGCACTTGTTGGCGCTTCCATACTGGGGTCGGCTCAATGTTACACATATGGTTGGAATGCCCTGCCCTGCAACCTTTTTGGAGCAGAGTGGTGCACATCATCAACCTGATTACAGGAGAAAATCTAGATAATGAGCCGGTCACCTTACTATTTCTGGCAGTTCGGGGCTTCTACCGTTCCCTCAAAAATCGTCTAATAATTATCCTGTTGAACGCCGCCAAAACAGTAATCCCCAGACTGTGGCGCTCCTCTGTCTGCCCATCTGTTACGGATTGGTTCAGTGAGATACATAAAATTTGTGGATGGGAGGAGATTCGATGTGACTCACATAGCGATTCAGTGAACTTCTACAAAATTTGGGCGGATTGGCTCGCTTTCACTAAATCAGACCAATACCGCTCGGTCCAATAAAATCCCGTCCCCACCTTTTCTTTGTGACCGATAAAGTGTTGTGGTGTATGGCGGTGGGTCTCCGACACTGACTGGTCTACCCCTCCCTTTTTCTTTCCTCTTGTTGTGTAATGTTTTGCTCTATTGCTGCTGGTACACACTCTAATGGCCAGGTGAACCTGCTGTCTACAAAGGGGTTCCTTCCCCTTTTCGGAGCCGGCCTATGCTGTGATATGGTCTACTTTGACTGGAGATAGTGGCCTCTGGTATCTATGTCACTAGTTCATAGTGGTGCTGTAGAAGCTCCACTGGTAGATGCTCACTCACCTACATTAAATCTGCTTTTATTTTGCTTGCTCCTTACACTGTAGTAACAGAATGTGATTTGTTTTTGTTATGATGCACTATATGATCCTTGTGTACTGTGAAGAATGTTTCTTTTCCTGCAACATATAGACTTGCTCAATTCTGTTACCCTAATGGCTCATTCTTGTATTCCACTGGTACTAACCCCAGCATTTTTATCACTTGTACTGCCTTGTTTGTTGCAGCAATAAAGTTTTTCTTGAATAAAAAAAAAAAAAAAAAGTTGGATCAGGAAAGAAATCCGATCCTTAATAAAGGTTTTGTATAGATAAAAAAAAAGAAAGGACGACTCCATCCTTTAAATCCAAGTCCTCGGTATTCTTTAATTCCAAATTCCATAATGAAAAGAGAAAGAACAGTTTTTCTACTTCTTATAACGAACCCACAAGAACTTATTCAGAATTAGGAGCAAGACCTAAGACAACGAACGTGAACAACAATAACAATAGTCTGATAACCAACTCTGATGTCAATAAAGATAACTCCGGAGCTAGTACGAATAGTCCGGGAACTAATTCCATTCCGCAGATAGGACACCCTCCACCCGTTAAAATCCAACCCAACGTGGAAAGTCTATCCTCTTTCAATATAGATGAAATCAACTATGATTCTAAATCCACATCAGAAATCCCTATTATAAATGATATCCATTTATTATCCCACAAAACTATGTCTCTTTGAAAAAAACGTCACCAAATTCATTACTAATGAATCGGCTATAATGTAACCGGAGCAAAAGGCCACTAATCATTCCATTATTGAAAACACAGAGATAGAACAGAGACTCTCTCCTGCGGCTCTGACCACCAAAGCCCAAACTATACTTGAGAGATTTGAAAAACTCAAAAAAGAACATAAAGCATTCAAAACAGATACTCTCAATTCCCCTTTACCCTCTCCTCTTACCCTTTCCCAAATATCTACCCACAATACTTCTGAAGATCTAATTGATATGGACTCCACCATTACAGAAATAAATTTAGAGGGCCAAAATACTCCCCTTTTTTTAGGGAAAACATAGCCAAAAACTCAGCCTTCAGTAGCCTTCAGTAGCATCAAAACCCAGAACTGGAGCAAAAAGAAAAAGCACTTCAGAGGATACCGAGCTGGGACCAACAGGAAAAAAAGACCGTCACCACCGAGTTAATACCTTCCCACCCCACCATCTCTGAATTACAGAAATTAGCAATCTTCAATGTTTCCAAACACAATCTAACTGCACACGAAATTCAAGTCCTCTCTAAGGGCTTACTATTTTGCCCTACTAACAACAAATTAAACTCCTTTGATCTTTTCATAGATTTTCATCATTTGATCCATAAACTAACTCTAGCTAGGCATTTTGTTCTACATCCCATAACAAACATACCAGATACCAATCCACAACCAAAAATCGAACTTAAAGGGAAATCGAAATTCTATCCCATCCATTCACAGGGACATCATCTGAAAACCTTTCAAAGCATTGTATCAGACTAAATACAAACCATTTCACCACCAAAACAACCGTCTAATTTAAACAGAGAAGAAACCCAGGCATTAAAAAGTCTCAAGAATAATCATTCGATAGTTATCCGGCCAGCGGACAAGGGGGGAGGTATAGTCATTCTAGACTATGAAGCATACCAACTAGAAGCCGACAATATATTAAATGATACATCTTATTATGAGATCATTTCTTCAGATCCATTCTCTCCATTACAGAACAAACTCCTAGCATTTTTAAACAAAGCTCTATCTGAAAATACTATAGATAAAAAAGAAAAAGCATTTATCTATATTCCAGAACCTAATCATCCGTTTTTCTATTACTTACCTAAAATCCACAAAAATCTCACTAATCCCCCAGGTTGTCCCATCATCTCCGGCATCAATTCCATAACAAGTCAGTTATCACATTATCTGGATTTAAATTTACAACCATTTGTCACTAATTTACCCAGCTATCTAAAGGATTCAGGGCACCTTATCAACATTTTATCCCAACTTCCACCCAATGATAATTACATACTCATTACAGCCGACGTATCTGCACTATATTCCAATATTCAACACCACATAGGCTTACAATGTATCAAGGATACCATAGACAAAGATCATTCTATATCTCCCCAAAAAAAAGGTCTGAAATTTGTTCTAGAGAACAACTATTTTCTACATAATAGCACCACCTATCGGCAAATAAGGGGTACAGCGATGGGTACGAGGGTAGCCCCCGCTTACGCTAATATCTTTATGGGGGTGTACGAAGAAGAATACATATATGCCCAACCAGGATTTTGTAAACATATAACCTTATACAAGAGATTCATTGATTACCTCTTTTTTATATGGTCCAGACCGCCTAATCTCATCCCAATCTTTATAGACCACTTAAATACTAACAATAAAGGAATTAATTTCGTTGCTAAAAACTAGTAAGGACAAAATTTAATTCCTTGACTTGAATATTTCTTTAGAAAAAGGCAAATTTTCCATGGCAACCTATTTCAAACCTGTAGATAGCAACACCTATATCCACTTCAAAAGTGCACATCACAAACCATGGCTGTGTAACATCCCATACGGTCAGTTTAAAAGAATACACAAAAACTGCTCTGAAGACATTGAATGTGCTTAACAAATTGAAATACTGGAAAACAGATTTAAGGATAAAAAATACCCAGACAAACTGCTACAGGATGCAAAAACCAAGATGCAAAAATTAACACAGAAAGAATGTTTAGAAACTACCAAAAAAGGAGGAACCAACGATGTGGATACAACATCCAAAATCAAATTTTCTTTGATTACCCAATACAACACATTGTGATCAAAAATAAGAATTATTCTGGAAAACCATTGGCATATTACTAAGAAGGACCCCTTTTTAGGACCCCTAATACCAGTACAACCAGGCTTAATATACAGAAGACCCCCCAACATCAAAAACATCATAGATCCTAGCCGAATAAGAGACCCCACAGGGAATCAACAATCCCATTAAACAAACCCAGGAAGCTTCCCCTGTGGCTCCCCATATTGAAAATGCTGTTTTAGTATCTGTACCACTACTCATATCACCTCCAATACAACAAAAGAAATCTATGAAATTAAATATGAACTAAACTGTAAAAGCTCATATGTCATTTACGTTATTGAGTGTATTTGCAAAACACAGTATGTAGGTAGAACATCTTGTCTCCTACATATTCGTTTGAATGGGCACCGAACATGTGTTAAACGGGGTGACATCCTACAAAGCGTCTCTCGACATTGCAGCGAGTTCCACCGAAAGGACTTTTCTGTCCTTCATATTACACCCATAGACGCTATACCTTTAGACCAACCAAATAGATTACAAGCCCTACAAAGAAGGGAGATGTTCTGGATATATAGACTACAGACCTTGCATCTCAAGGGTTTGAATGACGCTACAGAACTTATTTATTAAGTAACATGTTTCAATAATGTGGTTAAATATGTGCCGTGATATGTTTTATATCTTTAAACATATGCCGTGATATGTATAATGTTCTTGTACTTGTTGTATAGAGTTTATTAGAATATATGTACCCAAGCTTTTTTAACCTTTATATTAACTTTATAATATCTCTTTTAGTGTTTTAATCCATTCCCCGTCTTTAACGAAGAATCTCAAACATGTTTGGCCACTTTGTATTTCCCTCCGCTCCAAGCACTCTCTTTTTCCTATGCATTTTCTCATAGAGAATAGGCACTCTC
The DNA here is from genome assembly GCA_025379985.1 of Phyllomedusa bahiana. Lineage (NCBI taxonomy): Eukaryota > Metazoa > Chordata > Amphibia > Anura > Hylidae > Phyllomedusa > Phyllomedusa bahiana. The sequence goes on from JAODAL010049241.1 coordinate 25,335, forward strand.
TCTATTGGTCCTTTCATAACTACCACTCTTCAAAAGCACCTATCACGAGCGTTCATGACACTCCTACTGCTATTGGTCCGTTTCTTTTTACCTCTATTTATCTAGACCAATCAACATCCAACACTTGTATTTTGAATGAAAGTAAGCTCTTTTGGCGCCCTAGATCCAGCTACAAAGTGCCTTTTTATTTTCAAAGCACCAAGCTCGCTCATTGGCTCATTTGTATTGCCCGCCCGACTTCCTATTGGTCAGCACACCCCATTCTATTATAATTTCTACATCCTGTTAGTTTTACACCTGAGATATCCATGAATTATCTACACCACGGATATACACATTTCGGAAAACAGCTTCCTTTCACATTTTCACTGAGAATAAAGGTTTCCACGCATTATGCATCTTTTTCATTCTAATTGCACTCACAGCGTCTTCAGCGATACTGTGATCTTCCTGGGCACGTGATTGACAGCTCATCTTCCAATCTCCTTTGATCCTCTTCAACTCATCACTTATCATTCATTTCAACACGTCACTTAATTGACATGTATCAAATCCAATCCTAACTTGTATTATTGTTATATAAAGTGTGCCAGAACACCCTGTAATGTATGCTTCTGAGGAAGCATGGGTGCACGTGCGAAATGCATAAAGTTTATTATATTTTACCATGCCATGTTTTTAATCCTGTGAAGGCAACCCCTTTACATTTTTAAGAATAAAGTGACGTATTTTTTTTAAAAATACGCCTTTAGCTCGGGCTTTTGTTATCATCCATGTGCGCCGGGTCCTTCTTTTTCTGTTCTGCATTACCGTTCACCCACCATCGGATCCCCGAGTGGAGTACCAGCGACCCACGGCAGCCGTATTAAGGGCTAAGGAATATAAATACCCCCACAAACTCATATGAGTGTTGTGCCTCTAATCTAAGAGCGCAACCTCAAAAGGTGAGCGAACCCTTTTTTTCTTTCACCAAATATCTTACAAGAACTATTACACTATTGTGCGCCCCCCTCTTTTTCCCTTTTGTGCCTCAGCAACACCAACGACATCAATCTATTCCTCCACTACCGAACAAGTTCCCATATTTCACTTTCTTGTCACTAGTGGGATACAGTAGTGATCAAATATTTATATTGGTTGGATGCTGAGACTTTTCTCTTTTGAAAATGGATTAATCAGAAAATAGCAGAAATTAAATTTCTTAATACTTACCCTAATTATACTTATCCAACATCACAAAAAATCTCCAAACTTACGAGGAATTTTTTAAACCCCAGTTTGGAAAGACACACTACTATGTGGAAGAAGTTGCAAAATACTATTGATATTAAATCAAACAGGCTGCCTAACACCATATGCTCCTTCAACATCAAAAGGCCAGACTGAATTATTTGGCATTTTGACCAAAATATGAAAGCTCACAACCCACCACTAGAGATGGGCGAATCGATTCTAACAAAGTGGAATTAGTTTAGAATTTCAGGAAAAATTTGATTCTGCACGAAGGCGAAGTTCATGGTGATTTGCGGGAACGAATCGTTTTTAAAAACCCCTTTAAACCGACTTTTTGTCGTACTAAATACGGGAATGCGGGGGGGTTCCCGAAAAATTGCCGAAAATGATTTTCGTCAAGGCGTTCTTGCCGCTCACAGGGGGACCCGGGGAAAAGGGATGCGTCATGGAACCACGGAAATATTACCCTGGAAAACCCTTTCCGCATCCCCAGGGGCCGAAGAAAAGCCCCGGCCGGGGGGGAAAAAAACCCCCCCGATTCGTGACATGGTGGACGGGGAATCCCCAGCTGGGGGCAACGGGAAGTGAGCTCCTCTGCCCGCTACCCCGGGCCAGAAAAGGGCCTTTTTCACCCGCGGTACTGGTTTTCCCTACCAGCCCCCCCGGGATGCTGAATGAGGGGCACCCGGGTTTGTTTTTGGGGGACGCCGATCCCCACAATGCTTTTTGAGCAGCGTGATTACATTTCCAGGGAGCCCCACATACACCCCCATAAGCTTTTATGCGATCTCCTTTTTGCATAAACGATCGACGACGTTCTTAAATTTTCCCCCTGGGGAAAAGGGGTAAAAAGTGGGGAAAAAAAAAAAAAAGTGTAAAAAAATAAAACAAACACAAAAAAAATAATATAAAAACACGTAAAACCGCCCTTTTCCCCTTTTTAAAAAAACGCCAATCCCCCCCAGTAAAAAGATAAAAAATTTAAAATAAAGACCAAATTTGGTTTTTCCCGCGTGTGTACGACCCCCCCTAAAAAATTTTGTCATGTTAATTAACCCGTACGGTGAACACCCTAAAAAAAAAAAACCCCCCCCCCAAAAAAAGTCACAGATTTGCGATTTTTTTTTCATCCTGCGACATAAAAAAGGGGGTAAAAAAATAATTAAAAAATCATATCAAAATCAAAGTTATGCCAATTTAAAAAAGTCAGTTTCATCCGCCCAAAAAAAAATCCTTACACAACTCTGTATACGGAAAAATTTTTTAAAAATTTGGGTTTAAAATAGCGATACATAAATATTGTTTTACAAAATAAAAAAACTATTTTTTAAAAAAAATTGTGCTTTCAAATCAAAAAAATACATAAAATTTGGGAAACCATAAATCGTCTCAAACCCACAGAGTAAAACAAAAATTGTTACGGATTTCTGCACGGGGAACGCTTTTAAAAAAAAAAAAATTTAAAAACACTGTAGGAATTTCGTATTTTCTTTAAACCCGCCTTCCAAAAAAAAAGGGGTTTTTAAAAACGATCATAAAATCTTTTTACCCCCAAAAAAAAGTTACCAATAAAAACATCAACTCATCTCGCAAAAAAAAAGGGCAATACAGCTCCATAAACAAAAAATAAAAAAAATTATGGCTCTCGACCCCGACGATGCAAAAAAAGTGTTTTCCTTTTCAAAAAAGTGTTTTTAATTTTTTAAAAACAGTAAAAAAATAAAAAAATATACAAATGGGGGTATCGGGTGTAATTTG
>JAODAL010049242.1:0-28324 GCA_025379985.1 Phyllomedusa bahiana
CCCACCCCCGGGGACCCCATTTTGGGCTTGGTATCTTTTCAGTACGGTGTATACTGCGGAATCCAATGGCGGGTGGTACAACCAGGGGGGCAGGGGGGATAGCGAGGTCCCAGGGAAGTAATGGGTTGCTCCCTTGGTCAAAGGCAAGGTTAAGTGGTGGGGGGACAGAGGCAATAGTTGCGCAGGGTTAACTAATGAACGGAACAAGGTGGACGGCAAGTTCCCAGGCGAGAGGATGGAAAGCGGGAGTAACACAATACTCAAGCATGAACAACTGGCTTGAGGAGTTTATAAGAACCGGAACGGAAAAGGAAACAAGAGGCAACCGTTGGACACAATCCCCCTTTTTTAACAAAGGGGGCAAACTTAAGGGCAAACACAGTTAGAAGTTCCAAAGGCAGATAGGAGTTTCCCGACAGGAGCATGCGGACTGGTGGTCTGTAGCGCCTTTTTTCATTTCAAAAGTAGTACAGTGCGGTACAGCATGCCCCTGTACTGCTCTTACATGTTTGGGGTGGGGTGCATGCAGTGTTTGGGGAAGTTAGTGGCCCCTTCCAACAGTCGGGGTACTCTGCCCCTGTACTGTCTTACATGTGTCAGGATGGCCCCCTTTTTGGGCAGCACATTTTCTTTTTAGCTACACTGGTATAAGCTTGCCCCAAAAGAAGCTTGTGTCATACGTAAGTGATTTCCAGCTTCCCAGCACTTTTCAATTTTTATCTTAGGACTTGTTTTATGTGTTTTACTTATCTATTTTAGGTTCCTTAATCTTCATTTCACATTATGTTGATAACATTTTGGGCCTTCAGAACCCATTTTCCATAGAGTTATGGTCTCAATATACAACTACTTGCACTCTTGGGTTTGTGAGGGAGACTCGCCAAGGGGAGATCTCCTCTCCTCCGGGAGAGAGTTGGACAACTTGTGGCTGTGAGACGCTCTTCAAGAGAAGTGGTGCCAGAATCTAGCTACGGGTGCACATGGCCTTTTCAACACTTGCATGTCGCCGGGGAGAAGAGGGATGACTACCTCTGCTTCCCTATCCTCTGCCCCTGCTCCCCACCACCATTTAGCAAGCTTTCCTGGATGGTGGATAGCTTATCCAGCCTCCAGTAAAGATGAATGACACCCTATCCCCCACAGGTGGCACCCAGTTTCTGTGGCATGATGTGTTGCTGGCCCATTCAATGTAAGCTCAGCATTTTTTTAAACCCCTCTAAAAAGGGGGGCATGGCTTGAAATAGTGAGTGTAAATTTGGGGGAAAAGGAGGCATCTTGCTTAGGTGAAGTGATCCCATGAAAGAGGAATGGCGAATGTGACATTTTGTGCCAAAAATACACTAGAAATGCGGCAAAAATCTGTTATAGAAAGATTATGAACTAATAGTGGTTTAAAAAATCTAGATACAGTTAGTCTAAAGATGCACTAATGCTATCAAACAGCATGAGCCGCTGTGACAAATCTGAGGCATCTTTAAACTGCCTCTCTAAGTTTACAATGTCTAACTTTTAGACAGCAATAGTAAATGTGGGCCAACATATGAACCAAGGTTATAGGATTTGCTGTCTCTGAATAGTCAATACGGTGCAGACTATTTTCTTGATGGCTTTGACCATTCATGTTCTGTATTGTTCACCATTGTGTGTGAGGTCACAGGAAAGGCCAGTCAGCTGTCAGTACATAAAAGATGCTGCAAATGATGAAGGATGGTTCCAGGAATTGTCATCTGCAGATATTTTAATTAAAGAAGTTTGATTTTGCTGGTGTAAGCGATGGGCAACTGCGTTTCCTTTTGGGCCACGTGGGATAATAATAATAATAATAAAATAATAAACTTTATTTATATGCGCCCAAAATATTCCACAGCACTTTTTGTATAGAGGGAAAAGCACAGACAAGGAAAAAAAACGTTACACAAAAAAACTATTCAGATCAGACATAGGGGTGGGACCCCGCTCCCAAGAGTTACATCTATTAGGGGTGTGAGTGAGACAAAGGGTGAGAAGTGCTTGGGGTTTCAATGGGCCGCCTGTTACATAAATATGGGATAGTGTACCAAAAAAATGGATGAACCCGCCACCCCCGACCTTTTCAACTATATACAGGTAAGTGCCCGTGAAAGCCCCAAATCCAGTAAGTTGAATGAGTATGACAGAAATTTGGGGGGTTGGCAATTAGGGATCTTTGGGAGGCTGCCTAAAAAAATGAGTTTTAGAGCGACTGAAAACTTTCGGGGTTGTGAGGGGTGCCTGTTTACATTGGGGGGAACATGTTCCAGAGAATAGGTTTCTAAAATTGTAAAATCTTTTGGGGACGGGCATTGGGGGTTCGGGATGAGTGAGGAATTTTAATTTTTAGTTCAAACAGCAAAAAGCGGAAAAGACCCGGGGAGGGTGGTAGGCAGGATTAGGGAGGGATGTAGGGGGGGAGTCCCCCCGGGGGTCGATTGTAAGGTTTTTTTAAAAATCGGCTTTAGGCCTTTTAAAAAACTGGCAAACAAAACCCACTGGATCCGCGGAAAATCGATTGCTAAATTTATCAACTGACTTGAGCCCGGGCCCTTAAAAAACCGGCTTAAAGACTTTTTTGCGACTTCACTCGCAGTAAAATTTTGTGCCCCCAGTTTAAGGGAAAAAAGGGTCCCCCAGTAAAATTATAAATCCCTTTTGTAGGTGGTTTTTTTACTTTATATTTTCTCCCATAGGTAGGTTTTAGTTTTAAATGTTCCCCCGCGGTATATAGGCAGGTTTTTGGGTCCCCCATTAGGTATATAGGCAATTTTTGGAAAAAGGGGAGGTAATAGGGAGGGTTTTGGTCCCCCCTAGGGATATAAAGGGAGGTTTAGGTCCCCCCGGGAGGTATATAGCCAGGTTTAAGGCCCCCCGGCCCGGTTTATAGCCAGGTTTAGGGACCCCAGAGGGAATTTGGGAAGGGTTTAGGTTCCCCCCCCCCGGGTTTTAAAAAGCCAGGTTTAGGTCCCCCACAGGGGATAAAAGGCCGGGTTTTGGTCCCCAGAGGGATAAAAAGCCGGTTTAGGGCCCCCGCAGGTATATAGCCAGGTTTAGGGTTCCCCCCGAGGGATATAGGGAGGGTTTTAGGTTCCCCCCCCAGGTTATAGGCCCGGTTATAGGTCCCCCCGCAGGTATATTGGACAGGTTATAGGGCCCCCCCAGCGGTATATAACCCGGGTTTTAAAGGAGCCCCCCAAGGGGTTAAATAGGGCAGGTTTTAGGGGCCCCTCCCCGGTATATAGGCAGGTTTTGGGGCCCCCAAACAAGTTTTAAAGGAAAGGTTTTGGGCCCCCAGCAGGGGATATAGTAGTTATAAGGCCCCCCCAGGGAATTTTTTTGCTTATTTGGCCCCCACAGCACGGGGTATATTTTTGGTAGCTTATAGGTCACGCCCTATGTAGGTTTGATTATAGCTCCTTTCCCCCCAGTAATAAGGGAGATAATAGCTCCCCCCCCCTAAAACATTAACAAATTTGGTAATAGCCCCCCCCCCTGCACTTTTAACAAAAAGGAAAAAACAGCCCCCCTCCCCCGCAATTAACAATAGATAATAGCCCCTCCCCGTACTTATAACAATAATAACTGCCCCCCCCCCTGCACATTAAAAAATAGATAATCGCCCCCCCCTTTAAAATAAAATAAGGGAAAAAACCCCCCCCCCCCCCACATATAACAATTGATAACAGCCCCCCCCCCTTTCAAAATTTTAAAATAGATAACAGCCCCCCCCCCTTTACTTTTAACAATAGTTTAAAAGCCCCCCTCCCTGCACATATAACAATAGTAAAAAACCCCCCCCCCGCACATAAAACAGGGATAAAAGACCCCCAATGAAAAAGCCTAATTAAAAGAATTTCCCTGAAGACTTTACCTTACCTCGGGTCCCCCCCCCGCGGGCGCCCGTGCTGTCGGCGCCCCCCGGTTTTCTTCAGCGGGGGCGGCCCTCCCCCCGGGGGCCGGGCCCGGGTGATAAAAACCCCCGGCCCCCTGGGCTGTGCACATCCTGTGCGGCCCCCGATTTCTTCCCCGGAGCTCTCTCTTTGGGAAACATCTAATGTATGTGGCGGCCGGGCGCCCCAAAAACAGTTAGCCCGCCACCGTGCCGTCCCAAGGTCCCAAGCCCCTAAGCCGATCCCTTTTTGGGTTTGGTTGCGCTTTTTTACCCCAAAAGTTTTGGCGGGGGCGGCTTATAGCGGCGGCGCCGGGGGGCTAAGGGGGGTGCACGCTGTGGTGAGCTTTATGGGTTTAGAGTGATTAGTTTTTAAATGTAAACTGTTTTGGATGGAATAGTGGTTACTGAAGGGGTTTGAGGAATTTAGTATAGCGGTGGGAAAAAAAACAATCCTGGCTCTGTTTTTCAGGACAGGGTTGGGGGAGGGGAGATTTTTTCAAAAGTGGGAGACCGTAAGCAAGAATAAGGGGCCCCCTTTTAAGGTTTTTAGTTGTTTTCCAAATTTAGAAAAGACCGGGGGTTCTGGGGATGTTTTTTTAGGAAAGGAACAGGAGGGCAAGGGGATTTCGGAAAGGGAAGTTAAAACAGACAACCCGTAAACCCCCAAACCCCCTTTAACCTAGGTAATTTTGGGGTCCCCACCCCTTAATAAAATCAGGGGGGGGGTTGGTTTAAACGGGGGGGTTCTTTGAATTCTTTTTAAAAGAGGTTTTTTAATAAAAGGGGGTGAAAAATTTAGGAAAGCGGCCGACCCCCCAATTTGGGTTTTGAAACCCGAGGGGATGGAGTTAGGGAAAGAGGTGAAATTTGAGGGGAAAAAAGTTTGTTAAATGACCTTTGTTATGGTTTATAATGAACCCCTTCCCCCCAAAATTCCCTAGGGACACCCCTTTTTAAGGCAATTTTACCAATGTTGTAAAAAAAAAAGCAAAAAAATTTTTTTGAATTAGGATGTTAAAACCCCGAGCATTTTTCTGTTTCTTCAGATTTGTGAATGGGGTTAAAAAAAATGGGCAATGAGCGAACACCGTAGAAATCACAAATGAAATTTTCTAGGAGGACAATGTATATCTGATATATATAATTATATCTGTATCCAACACGTATGTAATATATACATTACTTCATAGATAATACTATGTTTTCTTACAGGGATATCAAACCAGATAATATCCTGCTGGATGAACATGGTAAGTAAAGTTTATTGCCAATGATGTATGTGAATGACCCTTCTACCTGTAGTGCCAAAAATGTTGTCTATATTGGCTTAATGGTTTTATGTAAAGTTTGTTCATTTTGTAATCAAGAACTACTCCATTTTAACTATTCCGTTTTTCTTGCCTTGTGTTTCAATATCTTATTAATTTTAAAATTTGCATACTATAAATTCTTGTTTATATGCAGAGATAGCATTGCGCTTTGGATTCACATGGGGCAGGTTTGGCCTGACCTGAATTTTTCCATTTATGGCAGGAAAATTGTGTGACCAATCAACAGCCCTTTTCTAGACAGGAGAAAGGAAGTGCATATGATAAAAAAAAAATATAAACCTCCATTTTCTTGTCTGAAAAAAGTCTGGTGATTGGTGAAAAAGATTTTTCACCATCGCTGGCAAAATTTTTATCAGCTTGAATGAACCAGCCTAGCGAAATCCAAAGAGCAACATTATTCAGAGACCTAAAGAGTTTTCTCACCACAATGAGTAGCTTAAAACGGGTAGGAAAAGGTAAATAACGACTATTTCCAAATATATTGCTGCTCTGATTTTGCTTTGTTTAGGAGATAAAAGAGATTTCATCTACTGCTTGTGAACACAAGTTCCTCTACGTTATTGACCACAACTTTCTGCTATCTCTCAACTCTGATTGCTCCAACTGTCCTGGTCAACCATAGTGACTCACTCGCTGCTAAGTGCTATAAGTAGTACAGGAGCTTGTTTATTTAAGATAATGACAATATTTAACCCTTTAGAGCAGGCATCCTCAAACTGCAGCCCTCCAGCTGTTGGGAAACTACAACTTCCATCATGCATTTATATCATCTATAACAGTGGGAATGATGGGAGTTGTAGTTTCCCAACAGCTGGAGAGCCGCAGCTTGAGGATACCTGCTTTAGAGCTCTGTAGACTTGTGTACTACAGTTTATAAGCCTCCAGCAGTTATGTCACTGTAACAGGCTCAGCTAGGAATAACTGAGCTGATATGCCAATCACTACCGTAGAACCAGCCACAGCCTGACCAGGAAGTGTGAATCTGAAGCTGCCTGTGGTTCTGTGAAACAGCTTAAATGCGTTAGGTGAACAGCTCCACACCCATTTATAACAGGTGATCTTTCATAAGCCAACATCAATCTGTGTAAATCCTCTTCCTCTCTCTTGGATCAATAATTGACACCAAACATCCTTCCTTCTATATACATTTTGCTGCACCTCCATAAAGAATAGTGACATGGTTTATTGGTGTCGCCACATACAGTTCTCAGCTCTTGGTTTTCTGGATGTTGGCTGCACCCAGTGTCGGACTGGGGTGCCTAGGGCCCACAGGTGGAGTTGACTTTAGGAGCCCACCAGTTGAACTGTTTCTGGGCCCACCAGTGCAGTTGACTTTAGGGGCCCACCAGTTGAGCTGTTTCTGGTCCCACTGGTGCAGTTGACTTTAGAAGCCCACGCAAATGAGAAGATAGACGCAATCCTTTATGTTCACATTCCTGTATATATCGCTTAACTGCTTTTAACATGCCCTGAAATCTGGGCCTTAATGTCACATTTAAATAGTGCAAAACATCATAAAACCTGTGATACGAACCACATTTAGCGGAGTAAATAGGCCATAGTTTAAGTCAAAAGAATGTCCATACTGACGGTATCCCGCAGAGCAGCAACATAGCTTGTTTTACATGACCCGCCGGACTTTAGGAGCCCACCAGTTGAGCTGTTTCTGGTCCCACTGGTGTAGTTGACTTTAGGAGCCCACCAGTTGAGCTGTTTCTGGTCCCACTGGTGTAGTTGACTTTAGGGGCCCACCAGTTGAGTTGTTTCGGGGCCTCTTTTAGGCCATGTTCACACGGCTTAATTGCGGGGCATATTCACGCCCCGCAATTACGCTGTGTGGACGGGGGCGGGAGCAGGGGCAGGAGCGGGGGGCCTGCACCTCGCCGGCCCATAGACTATCATTACTACAGGCGCGTATACGCCGCTAGTAAATGACTTGTCACTTATCTCCCCCCGCGTCGGATTCGCCGAGCAGGGAGAGGATACGTAATCCATAGTTCTCTATAAGAACCGTGGATTACCGTAATGACTGGGACGTATTCCAGCCCGTAATTTGCGCAGTACGCCGCGAATTACGGGCTGAAATATGTGCCCAAATAAGCCGTGTGAACATGGCCTTACTCTGCATCTTGCTTTTTGCCTCTATTTTTATGCTTTTTTGCCTCTTCTGAGAATATATGTGCAGTTAAAAAACAACTCCAGTTCTACCATGCTCTGGGGCCCACCATGGGTTTCCCCTATGCCCCTGTGGGCCAGTCCGAGTCTACATGCACCCCCTGTGTAGCCAACAGCCAAATGACGAACCATTATTCCTGTGTCCAACCACAGCAACCCAACCCACATGCTCCAGGAGCACAGGGTACTGTGACCCACCATTCAGTTGACTTACTATGGTATGTCCACACGGCGTATTGGGCCATGTACTGTACGTGCCACAATATGCCGGGTGTTTTGGAAGTGTAAGCACCGCAAACAATTGACATTTCACTTCTGTCCCCGGGCGTATGATACAATTGTATTGTACGCCTGGGGAGACAACGTGTAGTTCATAGCTCTCTATCAGAGCTATGAATTACCGTAATTGCGGCACGCATTTCACCGCGTATAAAGCGCAAATACGCGGTGAAATGCGTGTGCAAATATGCGTCAAAATAAGCCGTGTGAACATACGCTTAAGACATAGACAACGTACAGTGCTACACAGCAGTATACAGATATACATGACATAAACAAACTTTTGTTCAGTCTTTCTGCTATTTCACAGTGCATTTATAGAAAGCAGGCAAACATTTTCATTGATAGATGTGTAATCCATAGGCTGTAAAGAAGAGTATAAGGTGCAAAAGATACTGTAACACCTAAAATACCTTTCCAAAAATGTATATGTTTTGCAATATTTTCACAACTTGCACTGGCAAAATATTTTATACTGATGAGACATTTCAAAATATGGAATCATAATAAACCTGAGAAATTATGAAAATGAATATACAATTGAGCTTGTTGATAATCACTAGCGCTCACCACAGGATTTAGAGAAATGTATGATGTGTATTCCTAATATCTCCCCAGGGGTCAATAATTACTATCTTCATTGCCTTGGCAAATTACTCTGGGTAATGCCGCCAAGAAAATGAGCTGCAGAAATAAGCTCCTGGTATTTGTACCGGCCAAAATTTACTTTTTCTTCAAGGTTAAATAATTTTTCATTTACTTCTCAGTCACTCAAAATGCTGTTTTCAACAAGTAACATCTGTGAAATATGTGTCACGGGGCACTCTATAGACGGAAGGTCACGGGGAGTTGGCGTGACCTGCGCCAGGGAGTGGAGTCTAAGGTCGTTCCGGGGTTATTTCAGACCGTATTTTAAAGATTTTCGATGTAAAAAATTCTGAAACAGTTAAAATCAGTTGCAAATACGTGCCACTAAGTGTGGAACGTATTTGAAAAGTTTTCCCCGAGGATTCCCCCATCTAAATCTTGAAGGTGGGAATCCTTTGGAAATAATTGACATTTGAATTTTTTTTTCCGCCCGGATTGCCGTGTCAACCCGCGGCGCAATGGGGAGGGAAAATACCGTCGTGGAAGGGTAGCCGATTTTCTATTGAAATAATGAAATAGGCTGTGATTTTTTTGGACGGATTTGCCGAGGATTGAGATGTCAATCCGTCGGCAAATCCGTCCGAAATAAGCCGTGTGAACGGGGCCTAAGGGGTCCCTTGTCTTCGCCGGAGCCCGCTGCAAAGCAGGACGGATTTTGCCGCAGAGAATCCCCCGGTCGCCCCCCCGATCGGGACCAGGGGGTGATGCAGGAGGAAGAAACACAGACCCGCCCGGAGAACGAAAGGAGTGGGCAGAACAGGCCAGGCAGGACAGTGCGTGGCAGACCAAGGAAACGATCGACGTGGAAAGGACCGGAAAAAATGGACGGTAAAGGAATTCACTAGAGAGCGAAAAGAGCACTGTGAACGGACACCAAAAACGGGGAAAGGGAATACCTGCGGCACTGGCCCTTTTTTTTTTTTTTTTTTTTTTTTTTTTTAACCCCCGGAGAAAGCTGCTCGTGTGCCCCCTAATGGGGGCCGGGATAGTGTGACAATACGGAAAAAGACACGCACGGCCAATCGAGGAGGAAGCAGGAGGGGCCCCAGGTAAGTTATGCGCAGAAAAGCGAGGTGGGAAAGTCCCCTGTGGCCAAAAACCCCCCCAAAGGGTGTGCAGGAGGGTGGGGGTGTGGCCGCGGTCTGGGCGTCGAAACACAGCACGCAGCATGACAATATGAAATAATATTAAAACATTAGCGGGTGCCGCCGCTGACACCAATGTAAGTTATCTTGGCATGCAATATTTGGAATACATTAATATTGCGATTATAATAAAAAATTTTTATTTTAAAAAATTTTTCATATGAAAAATCCTGTAATATGTATTTGCAGTGGCCAGATCTTAATTTCTTTTTGAGAATTTCAAATATTATACATAAAAATGTTCAACAATAAAATGGTGGCATCCTGTAGCCACTAGAGGGGGCTTATGAGCTTACTGTGTACTGATTACATATTAACACTAGTGGTGATTGCAGGCAGCCAGAATGTTACAATTCATCTAAATCAAAAAATATATGTGGGGAAAAAATTCGTGCGGTGTTGACATAATTTAAAAAAACCCAAAACCAATGGTTTTTTAATAGGGAAGACAATTTTTTAGCGCAAAAATGAAAATCCAAATACCCATTCGTATTTGATGTATACTAAATGGGTTGTTAAATACAAAAAAATGCTTTTTTTTAAAGATTTGCCCAAAAAAAGGACTTTGCTTGTGGTTTACCCTTTTTGAGATATCCCCTCTTGTATGGGCTGATCATTTCCCCAGGTTGCAATTACTACAACCCGTTTTATTTTTCCCCATGGCTGCCCGCGCTGGTGCTATAGCTAAGACTGCTTCGCTGTAGACTAGAGAAGCCCGTAAACCGCCCCCGAATTAAAGTGAAACCCAAAAAAACAGGACTGAGACGAGATTAATCAATGTAGGGAAAACCCCCCTTAAACCCAATTTAAACGAAACCCCTTTTAATCTGTCCTTACTAGCTTGCAAACAGAGACAAACAGCGCTCTATGCAGTACTAGTTGTCATGTTAAAAGACAAGTATTGTGGCAGACCCCAACGAAAACCCCTAATAAGTTATTGGGTTGTAGTGTATGATTCATTTTTGTCATAGATCCAGCATAGAGCTGGGGCCTCCTTTATAAACAGAGCCTTCTATTCACACTTTCTATAAAAATTTTGTTTAAACTCTAGATTTTGGAAAAAAAGTCTCTGGCGTCTTTTCAGTCCGAAAACTGAAAGCCCTGTTCGCTCTATTTTTAATCAGGCGCACTACAATATTATTCGCATTATAAAGAGCCAGCGGTACTTTGTAATGTGCCCGGAAACGGGGGGTGGGGGTGCGGGTGGAGGGTGTGCACACAACCAAAACGAAACTACATTTTTGTTCAGTACGGCAAACCCCAGGCGATTACTGCTGGAACAAAAAACCCAAAGTTCCCAAGTGGTTTATTTGAGCCTAAAGGGTGCGTTTTGGGTAGCTAGAAGGCAAAAACCCTATAAAACCCACAAAAGAACGGGTTCATAGATTCAGGCCCTCTACCTTCTAATTGCGAAAAAAAAAAAACCCGGTAAACAATATGCTTTTTCCCAAAATGAGCAAATGTCAAATTTCCCTAACCCCCTGTCCAATGGCCAAAAAATATTTTCAAAACTAAATTGCTCCCAAAATGAGGCACTTTTGTAAAAAACTTCCATTAAATTATCTGTGGCCTTCATGCAGTTTTGCATCAGCTTTTTTGATCCCAAAAAAGCTTAGGAAATTCTAGGGGTTTTTTCACCTTTTCTGGCTTAAAATGCACTAAGTGAGTCGTCTTGTGTCTATTGCGCCAATGATGTGTTGGCGCATTTTTTTAAGAAACACTTTCTAATGGCAAAATAGGGGGCATCGGGGGGCGTAAACCACACTCTATATTGAAAATAAAGAATGGGGTTTGGCAAAACTAGGCAAATTTATGCTGGGACAGGCAAAAACTATCTCAAGTGGTTTGCCTGAGTGGGAGTCAAAGGGGAAGCTAGATTTGTTGTTGGGGCAAAAAAGGCCCTTTTTTTCAAAAATTACACCATGCAATATAAAAGAAATTTTATGATTACAAACTATTAAAATTAAATTAAATTTAAATTTAAAAAAATGTGACATATAAAATTAATATGAAAATATATAATTCCCCAAAAAATAAAAATATCCGTAAAATGATTTTAAAAATTAATAGAATCTACAATTCGTTTTACATTAAATTATTTTACCATTTTTTAAATTTTACTACATTAAATTTGAAATTTATTTTTGCTGCCCTCACCCTTTATTCTACATATATCAAGAGCCAGCACACCACAGGTATTGCAGGGACCTGTGGTCCTCCAAGCAGGATCACTCCCATAGTTTCTATTCACTGACATGCTATTCTAATGACTTCTCTTATTTCCAGCCTGTCTATAGCCTTTATACATGTTAGGCGCATTTCTAATGCGCCTAAGTTCCATAATGCGCCAAACACACAGGTTAAGCGCAATGAACTTTACACACCATTTATGAACGCACAAAAAACACTTTCATACATCAGAAGCATTATACACTGAAAAAAGAGATGAGAAAATGAACTTTGACGCATTCGATTCATACATGTCTCCCTTAGTGTTTAGAATGTACTTTGTCTGGATCTATATTATGTTTGTAACCCCATCAAATATACTGTACACTTGAGTAATAATAATAATAATAATAATAATAATAATAATAATAACTGTGTGTGCAATTATTACTTCATTTATTGGTGTGGTGCTCACATTTTCTGAGTCTATATGATCATCTACTCTGTTGGGCCCAGTAGACCTCAGTCCGATTTTTTTTTTTTTTTACTTTGGGATCTGAGTCTGTCAGAATATTAAAGTTGACATGAAAACTAAAGATGACATGACTAAAAGATGAAGGGCATTAGAAGAGTTGGTCTTCACCAGACCCCTTGGTCTATCTTGTGAATGATTTACTCTTGCTCATCAACCCTTCCCTTCTTAGCTTTGTACAGGAAAACATAGCAGCAGAAGCTTATCAATTATACATGTCTATGAGCACAGTCTTTCTGCCTTACCTGGACATCAACTTCAAGTGCATGTTCAGTCACCAGCAACCCTTTCCAATAGGATGTGACTGAAGAGTATATCTCAAGGTTATAGTCTGTCACAATCACATATCACTTGCCATCCAGAAATAAACAGCTCTGTTATATAAAAGATCTATGATGGGGGTGTAGATGGGAGCTCTGCTTAAGATTCTGCTTGATAAGGTGAATTTCTGTCACAACGGAATAAACTGAACTGTAGGTAGATGGATCGGATAGGTGATGACATCTTATGCTGCCTTCTGGTGGTTGTTTAAAACGTTAAAGGGGTTTTCTCACTATAAGGATTATGATTCAACATAAAGGGACAGTTAAATGAAGACTTTTTCTAAAAACATTGGTCAATAGATTTTACTTTAGTCAATGAGAATAGAGTGTTTTTATGTGCTCTGAAGTGCACACATGTTTCAGTGGTTACCTGCTTACCAGACATATATCTGTTATCTGATTAACTGAGAGCAGGGAAGTCTGTTATCTGATTAGCTGAGATCAGGGAGTGAAGTCACCTGACTGATGGACTGAGATCAAAGCAAACTAATTATATCTAACATGATTAGCTTCACTTAAGAAAAGGTATATGTGCTGTGAGGACTAAAAAGCATGGTTTATCTGTAATCTTGTTAGAGATAACAATCTCCTGCACTGTCAGAGTAATGGCTCACTAGAAGTTGAATATGCTAATCACTGCTGTAGAACCACCCACAGCCTGAGGACACAGAGTATGTGCAAAACTGCTAAAACTCCATGAAACAGCGTGATGAGAAAACCCCTCTAAGGTGAGTCCATCAGCAGTGTTGACCACTCAAAACTGCCTACAGTGCAATAAAAAAGGCAGCAAAATCATCGAAATATACTGTACATCCAGTGATCATCATGCAGGTTGTATGACCAAGACAACCTAGTTTTACTGTCCCTGGTACCACAATTAAAAGTACCCAGGAAGAGGACTTTTCCTGTGCATTGCCCAGTGCAGTGCTGATCAATCTTCTTGTAGTTAGTTTGCATGATGGGTGAATCCCTCCATATTGGTTGTGCACTCCACCCATCTTTTTAGCTGGAACCTATTCATCTCGAAAGTTTGTGGTCCTGATTCAGGCATCAAAGGCATGTCTGTTTGGAAGAGATGTCCCATCTGAACTTAGGATACTGTGTCGTTGGTAGATGAACTCGCACAGTTTGATCAAAATATGTATGAAGAACCTCAACCGCATACTGCATATCTTGGTATTTGCAGAGTGCTGTGTTTTCTGTGTGTTTTGTAGCTATGATGGTATGCACAGGTGCTCCTTGCGCCCCCCCCTCCCACTTGGGTGCATCTGGATTGCACCATGTTACCAAAGCATGGCTTCAAGGGAAGAATGCCCTTTTAATATATCACCTTTTTGAATTTGACACAATCAGTACCAATGATGTTCCTAGAAAACGCTGATACATCTGAATGAAATTGGAGGAATGCAGAAGTACAGTAGACTCTTTTGGGGTCCTATAGTATGACTAAGCAAAACTAATAGCTTATAGAGAATCAATATATATATAGCATATGCTTGAGCCCAAACACTGGCTGTACAACTGCCAGGACTCAATGAGAGTTGTAAAGGCTTTTGTGAACGTGGTTTTCCCACATGACTTCATGAGCCTGGCAAATTCTCTATGTGTGCAATGGAGGTGTGACTTAATTTTTTGATTGACAATTAAGGCAAGCAGAGCTCTACTTGCCTGAATGTGCTTGAATGAATGTGCTTGCTAAATAGCAATACACAAAGCTCCAGGGTCTCAGAACATGCCCTGGAGCATCAGCCCATTCTATCAAAAAGAAATAGCATACTTGTGAAAAGTATTTTTTAACATTGATTTGATGACATAGGAGAAATACATATTTTATTATTACAGACCTTCCTTTGTCAATTTATTGAGATGGGAACATTCCTTTAAGATTCATAATATTGAATGAACCTGCCAAATCAGATTTAAATACTGACATTCTCCAGTTCTCCAGTTCTTAAACCACAACGTTCTCTATTCAGACAAAAAAATCATTAATTGAGGTAGGTCTAGAGCAGATCATTGAGCTCAAATCATCTTGAGCTCATATGAAACTACAACTCCCAGCCGGAGCTCCACTGAAACAGTGGATTGCACTACCATTCAGTGCAGTCTCAGCAGTATAAATGGCCCCTGTGCAAAGCAATGCACTGGGCCCTGCCCCAGCACATGACATAGAGTCGGGCAACACCTCCCTTGAGCAAGTCCCCCATTAGGCAGAGAGGTAAGCTACCAGTAGATAGGTAGGGCTACTGATAAGTAAGGCCACAGGTACTGTAGGTAGGCAGACAAGGCTCCAGGTGGATAAGTAGGTAGGGCACCTCAGTGGTAGTAGAAGACGTAGGTAGGCAAAGCCCACATCCTTAATATTGTCTCTTTCAACTGGAATAGAAAAAATAAACTCACTTCTAACAGCCTAAAGCAGCCTGCAACCTACAAGACTATTTGGCCAGGCAGAAAAGCAATGACAATCTGAGAATCAGCAAACAGTTCAATAAGAGTGCCAATTGGGGTTCCAGGTCATGTGCACTGGATTCCCGGGGCATAATTATGAGTGCCCAAGGCCCCCTATTGACCGCTGATTGGCTGACCAGTCTCATGCCATTGGCAGACATCACCATTTGGTTGTCAGGCCAGCCAATGGCATGTGACTGCTGTGACAAGCTGTTCAACAGAAGATAATAGAAGACCAAAGGAGAATGAGGACAGCACTGGATCCAAGGTGAGAGGAGAGGTGAGTTTGTTTGTATTTTAAAATTGCAAAAAATAAGTAAAACTTTATCCAGACAACTCCTGTAATTCAAAGTTTCAGCCTATTACATGTGTGAATATTTCCTTCACACAAGACTGTCAAACTGCAGTATACACCCAATCAATGTATCTGCTGCGTTATAACAAATATCACAAAGTAAATAGTTGTCTCACACTACCAACCACTCTTCTGCAATATTAAACCTCGCAGAGCTGTCATCGGCTACAGAACAGATTTTAGGTCTAAAAAGGTGTCATAAAAGGTCTATAAAGCGTTATAAGAAAGTGTCTGATTTAATAAATCCACTGTCAAATACAGTGTTTGGGAATTCTGATGGAAAAGAAGATAATCCTATATTTAAGACCCTCTTTGATTAGATAGAATGACTTCAAAGAGTGTCTGTCTCTGGAGGAACCAGCACATCCATGTATTACACGGGCAACCTATCGATTTAAAAGTGAACTCCATAATGTTTCATATTCCCTGCGGTGGCTTAGCAGATTATTATCACCAGGGGTCGAATTCATCATTAAGGGACCATTCTAACAAGAGCAATAGTAAAAAGCAGATAATAACTTTAAAGATGACCCGTCAGCTCTCCCAGCATGTCCATTTTAGCAAATCATTAAATTCTCCAACAGATAACAATTTTGGAGCATTATTCTTACAACTTTGTATTGTTATTCCTTGGTTATTCATCCTAGAATTCTCCTTGGTGGAATCCTAAAGAGTCTGACCAAAGGTAGACAGTCATCCGAGGGCTTTATGACGGAACAATGCATGGACCCCTTGTTATCCAGTATTATTGCTCAAATAGGTCCCTGTTCAGTTCGACACCAATTTAACCGAACTTGCAAAAAAACTCGTATCGGGACGTCCCAAATCCAAATTTTTTCTCTAGCCTATCCTTAGCTGTAACCATAACCCTAAGTCTATTTTGGGGTTAGGAGTTTTACATTGCGCTTATCTTACCTTTCCACGTTCCCATGTTGTTCTCAGCATTGCTATCTCTTTTAATGTGACGTCCAACATCATTTCCTGTTTCTATTACATGGGCTAGATTATGGAAACAGGAAGTGATGTTCGACATTGCACTGGAAATTACAATGTGCCGGGAGTGGCGTAGAATCAGAAACCACACTGAAACTCCTTCCTTAACTCCTAAAACACAGTAAAAATCTTAACCCTGGAACCCAGGTTAGGGTTGAATTTTTTTAGAAGATATACAACAAAATTCGATTCTGCCCAACCCGAATCAAATTGCTTATATTCGACCCATATCCAAAGCACAATTTATCCAAAATCTCATCATAGACCACCCTCTTATGTCTTTAACCTTCTGCAGTGTAAGATTATGCGTTCATGGTGTGAAGAGTGTAGGAAGGAGGCTCACTCGTTAAGCTTGCTCCATGCACAGAGGGTGCTGACTCTGATTGCAGCCACTTAACCATTTAAATGCCGCAATAAATGCGGCTACGGCATCTAAATGATAAGCGAACGAGTCCACGGTCCAAGGCGGTCTCTGATCACCCCCATCCTGCAATGCAGTCGGAATGTGGTGCTGGTCAGTTACCATGGGTGTAATAGGTGATTAATTGTAAGTCTGTATACAGCAGTACATCTATACTGACAATATATAGGACAAGTAATCAAATGATAGCATGGTTGCGTTCTCTAGAACAGTGTTTCTCAACTCCAGTCCCAAAGACCCACCAACGGGTCAAGTTTTCAGGATTTCCTCAGTATTGCACAGGTGATATAATTATTGTCAGTGCATTCTGTGGAAAACTATATTTACTATTTTGCCATAGGAAAACTTAAACTCTATCAGTTCTCAATCTATAAAGCACTAAAACGTAACTTTTATTATGTATAACACTTAACCTCGATACAAACTATTTAAAAACCTGATTTCTAACCTTTCAATTTATCCCTTTCTAATTGTGAAGGCATAACTCCTTTTCTATTATCAAGTCTGGTGGAATACCCCCTATTAACAGGGGTACCTTATATATACAGTTTCAAATTTCCACAACAAGGAATTGCTAGCAATATCTAAAAAAATGGCATCCATCCATACAAATATGACGCCACCTTTTGCACCACTTCCACCACAATAAAGTGTCTCCACCATTATTTCTAACCGTCTACTTGAGGAAATAATACAATACATCCATCATCCAATACATTCAGCCATGGAGTCTATGAACAGTGATTATAGCATGACTCTTCATGATAATAGATTCAAGGTTCATTCTTCCCTTACCAATCGTGTCAAGGTTTTTCTTATGACTGACTGCACATTCTTGTAATCTGTAATTCTGAGCCAGTGATCCTGATGTGCAGCAAAGCATTCATTTCTGGGAATTAAGGTTTTGTAATGAATACTAATGGTTTGCTAATATATGACAGGGCCCTTCTTCTGACCTGGACATTCACTTAGATGCGTCTGCTGCCCCGCTAAGGGGATGTAGACTTTAAAATTCCACTCTCTTCTGCAGTCTGGCTCCTTACTGACCCTATGTCGTGCTGTTCACTCATGTGTAGAAGCTCCTTGATTTACTTTGGTCACTAATGATGTGTGAAGCTGTGCAGAGTGGCTACGCTTTATCTAAAAGCGGACATAAACCCAAGCTCAGAGATCAAAAAAAGTAAAGAGATGAGAAGAACCAGAATGAAAGAAAGTGATGAGGTCATCACATTAGTGCCATTTTAATTACCCAGTTATCTTGTTAAATGGAAACCTGGCAAAGAAAGAATAAATGGTTCAATGAACCAAGTGTTTAAAGGGATATTAATAATGATGGCTCAATCATTTGGTGGCTGTTAAATACTAAAGTAATGGGTTATCAACTACTAGGATCCCGAAAGATTAATAGAGTACGGGAATCTACTGGGTGTCAAAAGTCCAAGGACAACCTTCTATTTCAAAAATGAAAGGGAAAATGACATATCTGAATACTCTATTAAGTAATGGGTGGTGGGCCCATCTTTCAGGCTATGTCCGGAATATGGCCACCATCTTGAAAGTCAGCATTTTGAATCAAAGGCAAGTTTTTCCAATGGGAAGGTGGTCATGTAGCTGACCAAAGAAGACCACAATTGCCTCAATCAGATTTGCAATATCTCCTGTGGTTCAAAAGCTATTAACACAAAAAGTTGCAGCAACCTCAAGAGCCATTTGACGTGTTCAATGTGTTGTCCATACCTCTTTCCCCTGATGATGCTACTGAGGTAGTGAAACATGTAGGTTTTGTTCTCTTTTTAATTTCAAATGCTTCTGG
This sequence comes from Phyllomedusa bahiana, assembly GCA_025379985.1. Classification (NCBI taxonomy): domain Eukaryota; kingdom Metazoa; phylum Chordata; class Amphibia; order Anura; family Hylidae; genus Phyllomedusa; species Phyllomedusa bahiana. Next base: position 18,537 of record JAODAL010049242.1, read on the forward strand.
TCTATATATGTGTCACATAACTGCAGTGACTGGCCGTATTTATTACGTCACTAGTCAGTAGTATAATGTTGTACCATGTTAGCCATAGAAAGTAGTAGAAGAGTGAAGAAATCAGGCGATACCTTTTTCAGGCTAACTGAGTATATTTGATGGTGAGCTTTCGAGAGTACTAGCTCCCTTCTTCAGACATGATGCTATACAAGAAATTGAAAATTCACAGACTTTTTATACACAAAAGACATGTCTTTTGTGTATAAAAAGTCTGTGAATTTTCAATTTCTTGTATAACATGGTGCCGGGCCCTATGGAGACCGCGGCGGTCGGCAGCCCTGTGCAGAGCAGCCGGCGTCCGACAAGACTGGTCGTTGTAGATGCGGTGCTCACTCACTGAGCACCGCATCTACAGCATTAGGGAAAGGAGGGACGGTAATGCACCGCCCCTGCTTTACCCGCGCAAGTCACCGGGCGGCCGGCATCAGGTATATAACCGAGGCCGCGGACCGGCAGGAGAGGCGCTACGGCCCGGTGCCGGTCCACGGACCGGCGGTTGGGGACCCCTGCTCTAGGGAACTAGTATAAATAAATGCTCAGCCTAGCCTACAAAACACAGGGTTCACGCCCCAAGAAGGACATCCCCAACACGAACCTGGCATTTGAATATACACCCTTTTGATGTTTATATTGCGACCAGGTTCTAAAACACTGTTTTCTTTCTGAAACACCTATCCAAATAAATAGCCAGGGCAAAAACCGCTCCAGGAAATGCGTCTAAAACCACACCAAGGTTTTAGAAGAGATTTTGAAGCTCCCCAATGTTTCCTAGGGAGATTTTCAGTGTTGGAAATGCTTCAAGAATTGACATGATACTACTTTTTAAACGCCCAAAAAACGCATGTAAAAACCTCAATGTTTTACATAGGAATCAATAAAAATTAACTGGAGGCATTTTGGAGGCTTTTTAACGCTGTTTTGGGTGAGTATACACTCTGAAAACCGCACCAAAAACACCATCAAAATCAGCCATGTGAACATACCCTGAGTCTGCCCCAGTGTTAGTTGTACTGCTATTAGTGCTAGCAATTCACCTGTTCTCAGTTATCTAACCTAGCTAGAGCTTCTACCTTCATTTTATCAGCTTGACAGCCTTTTTCTAAAATTTGAATCAAGGTACCATATGAGCTGGGTGTCACTAATACTTCCCTGTTGAAGTGATATTAACAATGGTCAAATCTTTAACTATTTGGCTTTGCTGGCTAATAACACCGCACAATTAATGCTATAGTACTAAGTTACCATCTGAGTCCCTATTTGTAGGCCATTGTAAAGTCACAATCACTTTGATATGAAGGTTTGCTGGTAAACTTGTTATAGTAGAGACCACATTTGCATCATTTAACAGCCATTAGTGGAGATAGACGTATTTGTGCCATTGTTGGCTTGTTACTAGATTTACTAGTTCAGACGAACATACAGCTCTGGAAAAAATTAAGAGACCACTGCAACATTTTCAGTTTCTCTGATTTATCTCTTCAATGGTATGTATTTTTGAGAAAAATTTACATTGTTATTTTATTATATAAACTACTGACAATTTGTCTACGAAATTCAAAGCAAAAAAAATTTGTATTTATTTGCAGTAAATGAGAAATCTCCAAAATAATAAAAAAAGAAGCAGTGCTATCAGACCTCTAAGGGGCCGTTCACACGGCTTATTTCGGGCATGGATTCCAGCCGTATTGCGTGCAGTACTGCGCTGCAATACGGCTTGAATCTGTGCCAGCCATTACGGTAATCCACAGTTCTCATAGAGAACTATGGATTCCGTCTCTCCTCCCTGCTCGGCGAATACGCCGCGGGAGAGATAAGTGACATGCACATTATCCCGGCGGGATACGCGCCGTGGATAATGCATGTCTATGGGCCGGCAAGCAGCCGCCCCCGCCCCGCCCCATACTCAAGCCGTAATTGCGGGCGAAATCCGTCCCTTAATTACGGCTTGAATAAGCCGTGTGAACCCCGCCAAAAAATGCAAAGAAAACAAGTTCATATTTATTAACAAACAATAAGACTAATGATTTAAGTCAGGAAGAGTTCAGAAAGGAAGATTTTTTGTAATAACCATGATTATGTTCATTCAAATTCCTTTCGGCCCATTCCTAGCACTTGTTTTGCCATCCAGCTTGTCCTATTGCAAGAGGATTGTGAAGACCACAGCAGTGTTTTTTTTATACTTTCCTTCATTAAATAAGATTTGGTTCAGGTGATCACCCAATCAGAAGCACATTAAGTAGAATGAGGTGGACTTTGGTTGGAATTCAGCTGACACTGGAATGGAATGGCCGTCAGACATGTAGAGATCCTGAGTTGTAGAAAATTGTGCAGTGGTCTCTTAACTTTTTCCAGAGCTGTATGTGATGACTTATACATTGGGCATAGAAATACTAATAATATTCAATTAATATAATTATTATTATTATTATTAATTTTAAAGCGCCATTGATTCCAGGGCGCTGTACATTCGAGGGGGTTACATACATAAATAAAGTCAAACGAGTACAGTGATAAGTGATTAATGACAATTGCACGACAGAGGGAGAGAGGACCTACTCCCGTAAGGCTTACAATCTACAAGGAGGGGGAAAGAGACAGAAGGTGGGGGCAGACATGTTTGTGAGGAGTAAGGAGTGACAACAAGGTTAGTGTAGGTTATAGGCAAGCCTGAAGAAATGGGTTTTCAGGTTGCTCTTGAAGCTGGTGAAAGTGGAGGAGAGTCTGATGTGTTGGGGCAGTGAGTTCCAGAGTGTGGGGGAAGCACGGGAGAGATCTTGGAGACGGTTGTGTGAGGAGTTGATAAGGGGAGAGCAGAGGAGAAGGTCCTGTGAGGAGCGGAGATTGCGTGAGGGGAGATATTTGGAAATTAGGGCAGAGTTGTATGGAGGAGAGAGGTCATGGAGAGTCTTGTAGGTCTATTCATATCAATATTATTGATTTGTTGATTTTAGAATTCCTACAGCACTGTATGCCTTTGTATAAGTTTATTTTTACTTTGTAAAAATAATAGTTAAGATTTAGGTACTATTCTGAGATGGATAAAAGTGGTCAAAGATTGTCTATGGCAAATTGTGGAAATGTCCCTGGTGCTGAACACAAAGCTGAAGGTGCTGAATCCAAACATCATGAACCCCCATAAGAACTTTCTGTGTTGATAACTTTTAAACCATATGAGATATTGCAAATCTGATTGTGGCAATTGATTTCTGAGATAATTCTGATCTCCTTTGATATGCTACATGACTGCCTTCCCATTGGAAAAACTTGCCCTTGATCCAGTAAAGTGGCTTTCAAGATGGCAGCCATTTTCTGTACATAGCCTAAAAGATAGGACCCCTCACCCGTTACTTGTTGAGTTATTCAGATTTGTCATTTTCCCTTTCGTTTCTAAAATAAAAGGTTATCCTGGGAATTCTGACTCGTCCTGTTTTTCTCTGTCCTCCTTAACCTCTTCATGCATTTGGACGTGACTTTGAGCAATTGGATATTCCTGAATATCCAGGACATTGTGGAAGCTTACGAGCAGAGCCCGCACGATCAGTGCATCTACTCCGTGCGCTGTTGGCAAAGACCGGGGCTTGCTCCAGGTGCAACTGATTAACCATGTAGCCACCACGGTCAATCACGACTGTGGCAGCTAGGGGAAGGAAAGACGGAGCTCCGTAACACTCCATCGGCAGCCTGTGGCATAACTCGGAGATGCCGATGGCATAACGGACAACTCGGAAGCCTAAGAAAGGTTTGCGGGCTGCCTGTGATGTCACCACACTGGTGACTGACAGTCACAATACATAGTGTATTGTAACAAAGATCTACAGATCCCTGAAGTTAAGTCCCCTATGGGGACAAGTATAAATACTGTGAAAATAAAAAAGTGGAAAAAAAATAAAACACAAACACAAAAAAATAGTAAAAACACTCACACTGCCCTTTCCCCATTACATGATATTCCGCATGTCAATCGCCCCAAAAAAGATCAAAAATAAAAAAGTGCACATATTGCTCCATGTGTACCAATCTAGCCTATAAATATGTCATGTTATTGAACCCATATGATGAATGCAGTAAAAAAAAAAGAACTTTTCAGAATTGCGATTTTTATTCATCCCACTGCTCATAAAATGAAACAAAAGTCATATAGACCCCTAAGTGGTACCAAGTCATTCTGGGAATAAAAGCCCATTCACATGTCCATATTAAAAAAGAAAACGATCAAGTTATATCAGAATATAGCGATACATAAATATTGATTTACACAATAAGAAAAATAAATACAATGTATATTGTGACTAACATGTCACAAATACTGAACAGTGAGTGCTGTAAAAAATGAATATAAAAAAGTATTGCTGTATTTTCTTCATCCTGACTCCCAAAAAACAGATTAAAAGGAAATCAAAAAGTCATGTCCCCCCAAAAATAATACCAATAAAAATGTCAACTCAACCCACAAAAAACAAGCCTCTACACAGATCTGTACACAGAAAAGTAAAAAGGTATGCAAAACATGTTTTCTTTTTAATTTAAAAGTGTCTTTGTTGCATAAAAGCAGTAAAGCATAAAATATTTACAAATTGGGTATTGCTGTAATCATATCGACCTGCTGAATTAGAGGGAACCTGTCACATAGATTATGCCCCCCTTGCTGAGGGCAGCACAAGCTAGTGACAGACCTGCTGTTCCCAGTGCTGTGTCCCTTATTCTGTAAGATGCTGCAGTTTTATAGCATTTACCCCTCAAATCTTATTCATGAGTAGGTGTTATCTCCGCCCGCCAAAGGCTAGCTCCGCCCACTGACAGTTATTCACATGTTTCTACCTATTCAAAGTAATGGGTTAGTCAGTTGAGGTGGGCGGGGCTAGCCTCCGATTGGCCGGGTTTGAAAAAACTGACTCTTTGAAGGACTCTTCGAATGACTCTTCTGGCTGAAAACTGCAGATTTGAGCATTAAATACACGAAAACTACAGCATCTTACAGAATAAGGGGCACAGCATTGGAAACAGCAGGTCTGACACTAGCTTATTCTGCCCTCAGCAAGGGGGGCATAATCTATGTGACAGGTTCTTTTTACGCTAGCATGTCATTTATACCGCACAGTGACCGCTGTAAAAAATAAAAAACACTACCAGGATTCTAGTCATTCTGCCTCCCAAAAACCTTGAAAAAAGCAATCAAAGCGTTATATTACCCCCAAAATGATACCAATGAAAACATCTACTCATCCTTCAAAAAGCAAGCCCTTAATCAGCTCCATATATAGAAAAATAAAAAATGTTATGGTTGTCAGAATAGGACGACATAAAAACACAATTTTATACAAACACATTTCGATAGTGTTCATGTAGTAAAACTATAAAAAAAATATATGAAATGTATATCATTGTAATTGTAACGACACATATAGTAAAGTTATGTCACTTATACCACACTGCATAGGCTGTAAAAATGAAACAATGGCAGAATTGCTGGGTTCTTTTTTGTTACAATTTTCACAGCTCACGGCTAAAGAACTGTGGAATACACCTGGGCCCAAAATGCACAATGCACCCATAGATGAGTTCCCTGAAGGGTGTTCGATCCAAAATAAGGTGACTTCTGGAAGGTTTCATCTGTTCTGGTATTTTGGGGGGCTTTGCAAATGTGACATGGCACCTACTAAAATCTGCCTTCCAGAAGCCAAATAGTGCTCCCTCCCTTGTACGTCCTGCTATGTGCCCAAACAGAAGTTTACACCCACATATAGGTTATTTTGAAACTTGGAAGAAATTGCATAAAAAAAATTTGAGGTGCTTTTTCCAGGATTCCTTCTAAAAATGAAAAATTGCATTTTATCATAAAAAATTTTTTTTCACAGCCTAACATTAAAAATATCTGTGAAACACCTGCGGGGGAATATACTCACCACATCCCTTGATATATTTCTTAAGTGGTCTAGTTTCCCAAATGAGGTCTTTTTTGCGGTGTTTATTAAGTTTTGGCACCGTAGGGTGTCCGTAAACCTGTAATAGTACCTAAAAACGATCCTAATGAAAATGAGACACCAAAATCCAGTAGGTACTCCTCCTACTCTAGGGCTTGTGTTTGAGCCAAATACCACACTATGGCCACATATGGAATAGATATGTATATGGAATTGAGTTGTGTTTCCCTGTTATCATCTACGGTGTTCCAGTAACTAATGGATACAAGCTGAAAATCTGCAAAAAAAAATTTACATTTTAAAATTTTATCTCCGTTTTGCCTTAATTTCAGTAAATCCCCAAAGGGTCAACAAAATTCCAATATGGGGTCATTTATAGGAGAATGTAACACATAACCCCGTTAAAGCCACATCAGAAGTTGACCGGTAACAAAAAATTTGTGTTGCAAATTTTCTTGAAAATGTGAAAAATTGCTAGTAAATTTGTAAGCTCCCTATTGTTGTAAAAAATAAAAAGAGATTTAAAAATGATGCCAACATACAGTATACATGTGGTAGATGCTAAACTATTTTGTGTGGTATAACTATCTGTCTTACATGCCGAAATTTTTGAACTTTGAAAATAGCAAATGTTTCAAAATTTTCACAGCATTTTGATATTGTTCACAAATAAACAAGGATTGTAAGGACCAAAATGTAATACTAACTTAAAGCACAAGGTGTCACGAGAAAAACAGTCTCTGAATCACATGGATGGGTAAAAGTATCAAAATGTTATTTCCACATAAAGAGACACATGTCAGATCTGAAACATGGGGCTTCATCTTTTGGTCCTAAACTGTCTGCGACCTTAATAAGTTAAAGGGGTTTTCCACTTCATTGGAGACTTTTACAGGGCTATTATTAAAGTAATAATAAAACCTACAATCATCTTCCTGCAGTCCTCAGTTCCAGCATTGCGTCTCTCCGGTCTTTTTTTTTTTCATACCAGTGTCAGGTGAGGATATTAGGTGTAGAATTATCTTTTGTTCTACTCCTATACAATTAGTTGTCCCTGTCCAAATTGCATTAAAAAGCTGGTCTCAGCTGAGAGCTTAAGAAATGCACACCACACAGGTCTGTCTGGTATATACATCTGTTTTAATTCCCCGAAGCCACAGCCCTACATACCTTTGGTACGTATTAAGAATCACATGATTATTCTATCGCAATATGATTGGCTAATTGGCTGTTGCTGAGGCAGATTATAATTGTTACCAGCAGGATTTGCATCTGTGCAGTATAACTAGATGTATCAAGTCTCCTTATACTCTCTCTGTATCATCCGAAGAGGAATTTCTGAAGACCTCGTTCTCTTGCAGCAAGCAGTGTGGAAAATGTCTGATGAACTCGTTAAGGATGGACGTAATAAAGAGTAGTTTAAACACTATATCTGGTGAGCTTGTTAAGGATGTAATAATAAAACAGATTATAATGTTTTCCATTAAATCATCAACTTGACACCAGTGCTTCTGAATTGGAGCCTTATTGATGTGGCGGTAGATTTAATGGATTGGTCTCGGGCCACACATTTACATCACTGTTCGAAAGTGGATAGCAAACAGTGATGTAAGCAGAGGCATTTGACCGCTGCTTTCAATTATCACCTGCAGAGGTGACATCCCTGTCTAGAAGTATAGGAATTAAAACAAAAGATCGGAGAAATAGAATGCTGGATCCAAAGACTGGAGGAAGGTGAGTATAGTTTTTTTTTTAACTTTAATGGTGCCCCAGGAGCTGTCTGATAGATTTTTTTTACAAAGTGGAAAACCCCTTTCAAGGGGGTTTTCCATGGTCTGATTTTTATGACATATTGATAGCATTTGCCAAAATTGTCTGATTGGTGTAGGTCCCATCATCTTGAGAATGGGCCCCCAAAACTCTCCATTCAGAACTAAGAAGCAGCCTCACTTGTGCAATTACTCTTCATTCATTTTAATCGGAGTTTCAAATACAGCCAATCAGTTCCACCTCCTATCGATATGACAAAAATGTTTGAAAAATGACAACTTCTTTAAGATCATGTCCAGTGAGGAGGAGCTGAACTGAGTTATACAGAATGGTAGCAAGCATGTCCAACCAACGCTCTATACACCTGTCGAGATGCGTCAAATGGCCAGATGTAGGTGGTAAGTGTTGTAGGCAGTATTAACACTTCAATAAAAAATTATTCATGAGTAGTAATAGGAATTTCAATTTGGAACATTGGTTGGTATACAGTATAAAATGCATACATAGATTTCTATGGAAGTACTTCATGTCTATGAGTCAATGCACAGAGTAAAAATGAAGTAAATACTGAAAGCAGTTCTAATTCTAAAAAAAAGTTTTGTTGCAAAGGTGCCTCAAAAATAACACAATCTATGGTTATTCTTGTGTTTGGACTTCCAGCAGTCAGGTGTAGTTTGCAGATGAACCAGAAAGCAAGTATTCAGGTTCCCTGCAGTGCTATAGCAACATAAATAAAACCTTACATGGTAACCATTGAATCAATGGGCTATAGGTGTAATTTAAGGACATGCTGGGTTATATAAAGAGAAATCCTTTATTCATTCCTACTAATTGAAGGAGGTCATGAACATTGGATCCAATCAATTAACTCAGAATTCTTTATCATGATATTTGAAAGTGGATTCCCACACCTTTAAGTAGCAATCCATTAATTTAATATCATTTGTATGCTCTCTTGAAGGGGCTGTAAAAAGGGTTTTGCTACGATCTAATGTTGACATGGGATACTCCAAAATGGTTATTTAATAATTTTTCTAAATATATGTCATTAAAAAAGTGAAGCCTGTGAGAGCTGCAGCCTTCCGTACATGCCCTTAGTTTCCTGACTGTTTACATTAGATACCATCAGGAGCTGACAGGAGCTGATCTGGCCGCTCTTGCATTGTTTTCACTTCATATCTGATGGCAGGGAACATGAACGAGCTTTGAAGAGACTGGGGAGAAAAGATCCTGTGTCTTTTGTATAGAGAATCCACTGGTTGTAATGTAATTATCTGAGTAAACATGCAGACGCTCCCTGGCTCCCTGCTCAAACCCCCCCTCCCCACTTGCAGCAGTTCGGGAACAAATGAAACAAGGCTGACTGCACGGAGCTTATCTTCTCTCCTTGGCAGATAAGAGGGAGAAAACAAAACCTGTAGAGCTTGTGCACAATACAGTTATTCCCTGTGGATTAGCCAAATAACATGTTGGCTCAAGTACAGAGACTGAATATCAGGAGCGTGCATGGGAGATGGAGCGATTACATCACAGAGGAGGTACTTATGTTTTTAAACACAGAAACACAACGCCCCTTTTTTCAAGCCTCAAAAGGGGAGTATCTGCCTGTTAGGTGAGGAACTCCCTTCTTGGCAAAACCCTTTTAAGTTAATGATTTTGTGAGGACACTGAAGCTTTTTTAAAGTTAAAAAAAACTTATACCCACCTCTCCTCTCATCTTGGACCCAGCGCTGCACCGTCCTCACTCTCTGCCAGTCCTCTGTTTTCTTTCGATCCCAAATGGGACATTACCCCTGCAGTGATCACATGCCATTGACTAACATCAATGTTCGGAGCGCTTACTTCCAAATGGTGATATCAGCCAATGGCTCATCATGACTGCTGCAGCCAATTAGAGGCTGCAGTGATGCTGTCCCGGAAAAAAGACCGGTGAAGAATTTAGTGCAGTTCTGAATCCAAGGTGAGAGGATAGTTTATTATGTGTTTTTTTTTTTTAATTTTAACAGGGTAGCAGAACCTAAAAAATTAAGCAAAAAACCAACAACC
>JAODAL010049243.1:0-28324 GCA_025379985.1 Phyllomedusa bahiana
CACCATCAAAAACACTCAACACCACACCCCACACACCCCAAAGACACACACACACTCAACAACCCACACCTCAACACACAACACACTCAACAACACCACACCAGACACACACACAAACACGACACCAAAACACACACACACCTCAGCCAGCCAACACCCCCTCAAAACACCCACTCAACCAGACACACCACCTCGAACACACACACACCCCAACACCACCACTCAGACACAGACACACACACACACACTCAGACACACGACAAAACACACACACTCAACACACACACATTCAGTAATTCCATTCAGAAGATGTTTGTTTCATAATTCATACAAACACACACACCAGCACACAACACTCAGACACACACACCACAAAAGACCCACACCAACACACACCCCAGAACACCACTCAAAACAACCCAACAACACACCAGACACTCAAGACATAACACGACACTCAACACCACCTCAACACAGACACACAACACACACCAACACACAGACACACACACACACTAAACACACACATCAGTACATTTTAAAATTCATGAAGATTTGTTTTTTCATATATAACATAAACACACACCAAACCCCACAACACTCAACACACACACACACATAACACACAACCCTCACACACCACCGGGACATACCACCAGACACTCAGAACAAAGCACAGACACCAGACACACACACCACACACACACCACACACACACCCAGACCGCACACACACCAGACACACTCACACCAAACACACACACACTCAGACACACACACACCTCATACACACACCGCACTCAACACACACAGACACTAAACGCACACACACACTCAGAGCCCCCACACACTCAAACACACCCACTCGACACACAACGACACACACACATTCGACGTTCACTTCAGAAGATTTTGTTTCACCCTATTACACTACGCACCCCGGGTCTCTACAGTGAGCTCCTCACTCACAAACCTCCAGGATTTGGTACCGGGTCTGCTAAAGCCGGGGACAGGGCAGACAATGCACTGCAGGAGATGGTCGGAGCAAATAACACGGGGGGCGACCCCGCCGGACACTGTGCTTTTCTCGGGAATTTCCCTGACTCTGGCAGTGTAGTCCTGCGCCCCCTCCCTCTTGACTCCCTCACCTCCCGTCCTCTCCTTCCCCCCTGCCTTAGCAAAACCCCCTGACGGTGTGCGTCAGAGCATGTACACACAGCCAAAAATCGACTTCCTCAGGCCCCACCTGGACCGGGGATCGGGGCGGGGCACAGGGGAGCTTTGTTCGGGGGTTGTGCCCCGAATAAAAAGCCCCACGACGCCCTGTATACAATTCTTCATTAACCCCTAAGGACCCCCCAGTTTTGGCCCTTCCCGACACAGCCCTATTTTTGAAATCTGGCATGTGTCACTTTATGTGAGAATAACTTTTGACACTTTTACCTATCCATGTGATTCAAGATTGTTTTCTCGTGAAACATGGGGCTTTAAGTTAGTAAGAAAATTTTTCCATACAATCCTTGTTTGTTTTGAAAAATCTCAAAATGTCATGAAAATTTGAAAAATTTGTGTTTTTTGAAAGTTCCAAAATTTCTGGCAGCAAGACAGGAAATTTATTCACCACAAAATAGTTTCTAACTAGCATCTACCATTTATCCACTATAGGTTGGCATCATTTTTTAAATGTTTTTTTTTTTTTTACGACATTAGAGGCTTAGAACTTAGTAGATTCTCACATTTTCAAGAAAATTTGCAATTTTTTTTTAGGGCCCATTCCAGTTCTAACGGGGCTTTGAGGGCCTGAATTTTTAATACCCCCATAAACGATGCCATCAAAGAAACTAGACCCCTTAACATATTTACAACACTGTTTGGGAAGTTTTAAAACCCTTTAGTTTTTTCACAAAATTAAAGCAAAGTGGAGGTAAAATTTTCAAAACCCTCACTATTTTTGCAGATTTTCAAAAATTTACCCATTATTCACTGAAATACGGTAGATGTGACTAGGTTTAATGCAACGTAAAAATCAATTCCCCCGGGTCTGCCGTTTTTAGAGATATCCCATAGGGCTTAGTGCATTATTTGCTCAACATAAAACCCATAAAATAGGAGGAGCACCTACCGGACTCTGGGTCCCCATTTTTAATACGATTTTATTTAGGCGCCCTTTCAGGTTTGAGGACGCCCTAAGGGCTAAAACTTAATAAACACCCCTAAAAAGACCGCATATTGGAAACTACACCCCTTTAAAGGGAAATCCAGGGTAAAGTGAGTAATGGGCCCCCACAATGTTTTCACAAATTTTTTTTAGCATTAGGTGTGAAAATGAAAAAAAAATTGTAAAAAAAATCGAAATTTTTAGCTTAAAAATGTTTCATATTTAAAGGAATCCTTGAAAAAAAACCAAAACTTTGTCAAGCATTTCTCCAAATTTTTGGGAATCCCCTAAGTGGGTGTAAACTGTGTTTGGGCGATGCGGGGCATACAAGGCAGGAGCATATTTGGTTTTTTGGTGACCATGTCGCAATCAAAAGCCTCCAAAGTACAAACAGGGAAACCTTCCAGAAATCGCCCCTCAGACTCAAAGGGTTTTTGTGCTTTTTGGGGTGCAAATTCCCCCTATTTTTTTTTTAGCTTTGGGGGCCCATGAAAATGGGGAAAAAAACGGTTCATCATTGTTTAATGAGTTTCAATTTTACGCATTCACCATTCAGTGTAAATGACGGGATAACTTTACAGGGGGGGTTTTAAAATTTACAATATAAGTTTTTTTATAGTTTTTTTTGTTTTTTTATTTTTTCCAACAAAAGTCTAAAAAAAATTGGTTTTTATTTTGTCCTATTTGACACCCAAAAATTTTTTATTTTCTGTGTGCAGAGCTTGTAGGGGCTTGTTTTTTGGGGGTGATGAAGTTTTTTTGGTACCTTTATGGATGCATAGACCTATGCTTTTTTTTGGTAGTGTTTTTTTTTTTACTTTTTATATGTCCTGTACGGTAATTGAAGCTAGCTTTACTCAGCAGCAATACGATTACAGCCCCAATTGGTATTTTTTTTGTTTTACTGCTTTTATACAAAAAAACACTTTTTTTCAACCCGAAAAAACCCTTTGTGAGGCCTAACTTTTTAAATTTTTCTGTGTACGGAGCGTTTAGGGGCTTTTTTTTCGGGAAGTTTTCATTTTATTTGTATAATTTTTGGGGGGGCAAGGCTTTTTTATCGCTTTTTTTAAAACGTTTTTTGGAAGGGAGGGGAAAGAAAATACTGCAATACTGTAGTGTTTTTAAATTTTTTTTTATTTTAACAGCGCTCACCGTGCAGTGTGTGATAATTTTTCTTTACTCTTTCGGTCGATACGATAAACGGAATATCCTGTTTATATAGTTTTTTTATGTTGAATCCCATTTAAAAAAAAAAAATTTTTTTTGTGTGTAAAAGAATATTTTTATCACTATTTTTGAAGCCCTCATTTTTTTTTTTCCCTATACGAGCTGTGTAAATTTTTTTTTTTGCGGGATAACTACGTTTTAATTTGAACAATTTTGGCGTTTAAAAGATTTTTATCACTTTTTATTCCTTTTTTATGTGCGGGGGAGAACAAAAATTTTAATTCTGTATTGTTGTGTTTTTTTTTTTTTACGGCATTCACCGATGGGTTAATTAACAGACGTTTTATAGGGCAGGTCTTAGATCCCGGAAATACTAAATATGGGTATTTTATTTTAATTTTTGATCTTTTTTGGGGGCGTTTTGTAAAGGGGAAAAGGCGATGTTCGGGTTTTTTTTTTTTTTTTTGTGTTGTGTTTTACTTGTTTTCACTTTTTTTTTTTACTTTTTTTTTTTTTTTACATTTTTTTATTTTTCCCAATAGGGATTTTAAAGCAATAAATTTCTGTTTTAAGGCAGGGTAGTAACAGTAAATCTGTTTACTGGTCCCATGAAACTGCATCACGTGCCCCAAATGCATTGTGGGCCTGACGTCACAATGACCTCGGGACTGAAGATCGGGAGCAGCTGGAGGAGCTCACCCTCATGCCTGGGGTTTCAACCGAAACCATGATAGGTTGCAGTAATGAAGCGTTAACACCCCGCGGCCGGGGAGTCACCCCGGCCGGGGTTGATATGGCCTCCCCAGGGGTAATATACCGCCGGTCCCATGTCGCAACGGCGCCTTCCCCGCAAGCCCTCGCGATCCCCAGGACGATCCATACATCCAGGTGCTTAACCCGAAAAACCCCCTGGACGAATGCTAGCCAAGGTCGTTAAGGGAAAAAGGCTTACATTTTAGAAAAAACGTATGTCAACAGAGGGGTGGCGGGCTCTTCACTTTAGTGGCTGGCAAAAACTTTCCTGGACGGGCCCCAGGTTTTGGCAGCACAGTAAGGGGAGTCGCGCAGGGGTCACACGGTGGGGCCCAGAACTCCCGGGGTGAATCAAAGGGCCCGTGTTTTGTTCAGAAAACCCAATGGTTTTTTTGGTTACTGGGTCATCCACTTCCTCCCGATAAATCTGAAACCCCCACCAAGAGTCGGGGGGAACGTCAGACACAACCTTTTGGCATGGGCCCGGGAGGGGGTCAGCGGCCTCACCTGTCCTCAACCCGCCCTGTCCCACCGGGTTTCCCTCACCAGAGTTACTTGGGTCGGGCTCAGCGCCAAACAGCGAGAACCAATTTTGAGGAGACAGTCAGCGCTACTTTGCAGCAAAGAAAAGGGCCAATACCCCTGTTCTTTCCTAGGCGGCAAAATAGATTTTGGGAGTGCATGGGAGGCATGTTGTGAGGGGTCAGTCTCTGCATACCAAGACCGGGGAGGAGGCAGCAGTGAAGAGAAACAATAATCGATGAGATGTAAACCGACCCCTTTAAGCCGGGTTAACAAGGGTTCATCATTGCAGGAGAAGAGGGGGCCGCTTGGGTCAGGCAGCCGCAGCCATAAGTGGGTTGTGTGGCCGTGAGTCGCAGGTAGCAGATTGAGGTCAGGAGCCAAGCGCCAGGGGTGAAAACCCCTTTGCAGGTCCAAAAAAAGTAGGGGCCCGGGGGTCAGGAGGGAGGGCGGGAGTAGTCCCTCATCAAGATTGGGGGTAAAACACTACTCGGCAGTGTGGCGTTCTTTGCTAAGACCCGGGGGAGCCGAATATGGGTATAGTAGAATCTTGGGAAAATAGCGTGGCCGGGAGCTAAACGTTGGCCCAAAAGGCCCCGGGTTTTAAAAAATGGCTCACCCTCTGGTGGGCCCGGGGAAACTGGCTCAGTGTGGTGGCCACCGCCCCCACCGCCGCGCAGCAGCACCCATGGCCCCAGCCATTTCAGCCATCAAGGCTCCACCACCTCTGCAGAAGGGACTGTTTCTCTTTGCCATATCTCCTGGTCCGACGCTCCCGCTTCACTACTAAGGCGCCAGCATCGTTTACGAGGCGATTTCAAAAAATACAACAGAAAAGTCCACCATTCTAAGGGCAGAACTGGCCGTCTCCTGTCCAAGTTGTTGGGGACTGCTTCCCCCCTTTCCAATGGGGGATCTGCACGTTAAAATAATGCTGTGCCCACCCGGGGGGAGAGTTTTAAGCATTATTACTTTAAAAAGGCAGTACCCCGCCCCCAAATAGTAGAAAAGAAGGGGCCCCCCCCCCCCTTGAGCTTTGGGTTTTGTTTTCCAATGCACGCAGGCGGCTGTGGAGCTGTAATACGGTCAGGGCAGTACCCCTTTTTTTACGGCCCACGGGTGAAGGCTTTTTGCCAGGGGACACCAACAACTTGGGAAGGGGACCCGCTTTCCTCCACGTTTCAAAACTTGCTCCCCTCCACCACCACCAGCCTCACAAGTACTGCCCACATACCCCCAAATTGAGGGGCCAGGGTGCCGCAGTTCTACATTTGGGTTGCCTCACAAACAATCAAACAGGGGAGGGAAAGCCCGCCATGCACAAAAATCGATGTTGGGTTTTTCCGCGCCCAAATGCAAATCGAAAACCGGGGGGCGACAAAGGGGGGAAATGGGGTCCACGCTGCACCAGAGGGGGGTCCGCCGCGCATGGCGCACGGTTCAATTGGTTTTTAAAAGGGGCCCGAAGTCTTCCCCGACTTCAGAAGATTCTGAAAATGGCCATGCACTTTTATCCATTCCTACAAAACCAGAAAACCCCCCTGAGTTGCGCGGCAGAAAACCCCCCCCCAAAAAACCCCTGATACGATTTTCCACCCTTGGAATTCCCTCTGCACAGTTGGACCCGACTGATAAAAGAGAAAGGCCCTAACATTTTTGATGATCCAGCCGGGAAAGGGGAAAATCCCCTGTTTAACTTTGAGTCAGCCGGGGAGCTCATGGGGACACCTGCCCTTTTGCTGAGGCCCTTCGAGGGAAACAAAGTTATTTGTAAGTCGCCAGGGCTAGGGGGGTAAAAACGTCATTCCCCGCTTCTGTCCGGAACAGAATGGAAAAAAACTGTTGGCGGGGAGGGGGACGTGGAACTACATCCGCGGCCACAGAAATCCAGGGGGGGACTGAACTGGAGGAGGGAGGGAAATTTGGAAAAAAAAAAAAGGCAAACTGTCGGGTTGAAATGAGTGTTTTTTCAAACCCGGGTGAAAAGGAGAGGAGGACAGAAGTAGCGGGAAAGGTGATGGAGATGGGGAAAAACGGGGCAGATGACCCGCAAGCACCGGCAGTAAAAACAGGGGGAGATGGAGGCAGGGGGGCCCCAAGTCACTTGTGCAGAGGGCCCCCGCAGCATGCTGATTTGCCGGGCTAGTGACAGCCGAATGTCACCTTTCCGGGCAGAGGGAAAACTTCGGGCTCCCCACCCAAATTGGACCTTCGCACCGTCCAAAAGGGAGCCTTTTTCCTCCAGCTGCTGAAGGGAGGACAAACTCAAATACAAAAAAGAAAAATTTCCCCGTATCATTGCCGCTCCCCTATGTGGGAAAATCGTCCCTCCTCTGACAGGTCTGAATGGGGGGGGGTTTTCCCCCACGCTCACATACTACTGCCGCACTGCGTGGGAAGGGGGGGGGGGTCGGGGGGCAGAATCACCCAACCAGCAACCTAATTTTGGAGTCAAATGATACAGCTTCCTTTTACCCCCTAAATTAGGAAGGGGAGTCCGGGCCCCCAGCAGCAACAGGACCTGGAGCAACCCTGAACCAACAGGTTTGTGGGCCCAATTGGACCGCACTCTGCCACCCCCCAGGGTTTTTAAGATCCCCTGGACTTTCTGGGGACCAAAATTGGAAAAGTGGCCGCAACTTGCCGAGTTGGCATGGGGAACTTTTCCCCGGGCCCGGGCCAGTATTGGCCCCCAGAGCGGGGGGGTTAAGTTCGGGGGGGGCCATCGTTAACCCCCCAAAGGTTTAAAAAAATTTTTCCCCAATTTAAAAATATTTTTTTTTCCATACAGGGGCCCTTAAAGTGTTTTTTTGTTTGCTAAATTTTTGGGGAGTCAAAACAAGGTACTCCTAACGGGTGGAACTACATGTGTGCGGAAATTTTAAAAACGTCGTTCTTTGTAATATTGGAATTTCCCAAGGGGAAAACCCCCTTGTCCCCCCAAAAAGTGGAACGACTACCTTTGTCAAAAAGAATCAGGGGGTGATCCCGGCCCCCCCCCAAAGGAAAATTTCCCCAAACCAATGGCTTAAAGGCGTCGATTAAAATCAGCCATAAAGCCCCCACCAAAACTTTGAGAAAAAGAGCCGGGTTTAAAAATACCTTCCTCGGGCCCCTATTCTGATGCCGCCACCCCCCCTGATGCCACACATCTGCTGACAGTTTTCTCCCTCTGCCACCCAAACCCTCTTTACCAGGGGGCGGTATTGCCCCCCCTCCCCACCCTGTCATTGTGCCCCTTTAAAGACCTCAAACGGGTGCTGCTGTTGCTGCGCTGCATTTTAAACCCCCCACACCCTTCATTGTGCCACTCCCTGACCTCAAGCTGTTTTGGGTCCTGCCGCACCCCCACTCCCCTGTCCCAAATGTTCCACTCTGTGGGCCCATTCCTGTTTGGCCACCCCCAAATGTCATTAACCCCTGTCCCGACCTCATGCTGCCGCTGGGGCTGCTGCCGTGACCCCAAAACACCCCTGTTTATTTTGCCACTGTCGAAACCCATGCTGTACTGTTTTTCCCCCCTTTCCGTGACCTCTAAAATTCATCCCCCTTTTGCCACTCTGTGGCCTACTCCTTTTTGTGCCACCCCCAAATGTTTTATTTTGCCACTGCTGACCCCATGCTGCTCCTTTCGCGCCCTGGCCTACACACTCTGCCCTTGTGCCACTGTCGACCTCAAGGGTGCTACTGTTGCCCTGCCCTGACCCCTTTCCCCATTCAGTCATTTTTTCCACTCTGTGGCCCCTACTCCTGTTTGTGCTACCTCCCCGAATGTCATTGTGCACTGTCTGACCCCCAAAGCTGCTGCTGTTGGGTGCTGCCGTGACCTACAAAACAGCCCTTTTTGCCAAATCTTTGGGTACCCCGTTTTTTTTCCACCTCCAGAATTTTATTGTGGGCCCCTCTCTACCTCATGCGCTGCTGTGGTTTGGGTGCTTCAAACCCCCAACCCCCTGTCACTGATGTTGCCACCTGAGCTCTCAGCTTTTTTTTTTCCCGCTGGGGGGCTGCCATGACTTTTTTTCAGGCTACATTACCGCTTGAAATTTTTGGGCAGTTTTGCCCCCTTAAAATTTCCCCGGGGAAATTTAAAAGTTTAAAAACGATTCTAATAGCCCGGCGGGAAATCATATGCGTGTCATACTAAAAAACAACTTTTTAAAGAAAAACCAAAACCCAAACTCCTTCTGCATATCTAAAACATGGAAAAACGTTCTAACAGCACCCTACAGGCTCGTGCAGCCTGGAAATAGCTGTTTTTTAACGTGATTCGTCCCGAAGTAATTTGGACCAAAACAAATTTTGTCGGTAAATTCAGCGACGTCGGCAAATCGAATTTTTGAGAAATTCGCCCATCTCTAGTGTAGACCCTCCAATGTTGTTGGCTCCTGTTTCATTAAATTGTTGAAGATGAGAAAACCAAGATTGTATGCTACGACTTAATGGTCGACTTTCTGGATAAAATGCAGTGTGAAATTTTGACGTTTTCCATAAATTTCACCTGAAAGTCAAATATCACTAACTTTTTATGAGTAGTGAATGTGTAGGTATTTCAGGGTTCTTCTCCCCACTATTATCACACAGCTGCAACTTAACATGTAGGATCAGGTATGCTGAACTACTCTGTATCAGAGCTTCTCCTACCAAAAATAAACCGTAAATCTGCACATTTAACCCTGGCGGATCAGACAATGGACCAAACGCAAGGCACCATCCCTACATCCCACATCACATGTTACAACAAATAAGTGAGGACATGGAAGAGACACAATACCAGCTCACTAGCCAGAGAGACTATAAGATGTTAAGAATTGAAGTTGCTTAAAAGACTGTCTGCAGACATGATAGTCATCCTCTCCACCACAACCTCAATGGTAAGAAATTGCAGTCTGAGATAACTTCACATGGCACTTGCCTTGATGAGGCAGATAAAAGAGTTTACTTGCAGATAAATGTGGAGGAGCCAACACCAGCATAAAAGAAAAGTTAAAAGAAATATGACTTTGTGAGCCAATCGATGATCTAGAAAATAGATCACACAGAAATAATTTACGATTGATGGGACTTTCTGAAAACATCATTGTGTGTGATCTAAAAGCCAGCTATGAAAGAGTAGTGCCAGAAGCTCTGGGTCTTCTGTCTTCCAGAAAAGTGGAAAGAACACGCTACTGAAAAATAAATCAGCATCACAGACATTAAAATATGATACAGCAACTGAGTTATCACAAATTCACAAACTTTACTGACAAAAGTCCAAATCCCCCTTCGGCATAGCAGGCCATGGAGTTTTCACCGTCACTGACTACTCAGCTGAGGTGTACAAATAATACTGAGCATTTAGTACAGTTTGTATACTGCTGTGCCACAAAAATATGCACTTGAAATTGCTTTACCCTGTGTGACAGAGTGACCTCAGGCCATTGCGTTCCTTTGCTACTGAGTGTCTTATAGCAGGAGACCTGCAAGGTATGTGCCACCGAGGTGTCAGACCTCAGTGGGGGAAGCTGTCAGTTTGGCTTCAGTAACCAAAGGTTACTGACACTTAGATTTAGTATAGCTGCTCAGCAGCTACCTCGGGACAGCTTTTCCAGAACGGCCGGAGTGATGGGTGGAAGGCAATTCCCATGTTCCAGGTCAGATCTTACAGGCCTATTAAAAGCCTGTTACTCCAGATAATAGTGGGTTGTGGTTGGCTACCTGGAATTGGGAGCAACAGCAGAGCTAAGGAGAAGGATGTGACCCCCAAGCTTGATAAAAGCCTATATAATTAAGAGACTGGTATGAGAAACTGGGTTGGTGGTGTTGGGTAGTAGACTAGACTACTGATAGAAAGAGACTCTGTAACTGTTTATTTAGTTGCCAGACAGCCTAGGATTTATCTTTGTTTTCTATACTCATATGCTTGAAGAATAAAGCTGGCCAGATTGGAAATATATCTTGTGGTCAGCGTGACATATGTTGGTGTGCAATGTCCATTTACCAAACATGGTGATTCTAGAGCCAGAGTGACCCCCGGACTGTCCATGATGGTGGCTGGACATGAGAGAGTGCCTACACCTGCCACACTAAAGATAATACAGACAGATCAATTCACAGAAAAAATGTGCTTACCACTCCCGGGATAGGTTAGCCAAAGCCTCTGGGTTTGCTACAGGTGAAAGCTGCATACAATGATACCTGCTCCAGACTGCTCACCAAGTTGTTGACTTGCAGCAGAAACAACAAAGTCCAAAATATAGTTTGTTGTGCACAAAAGTCTTCATATTAATTAAAGCATATTTATCAAGGCCAAGGGTGTATAATAAAATGTTCAACTGCTTCCACCAGGAACACAGTAGAGATTAGTGCTGCCCTTGATTGGTTATATTTGGTAGGGTAGATGTCTACATTTCTCAAAGCTGGAAAATAACCACATATGTGTGGTAGCCAGGCACTGATTAGATATCTGTTTACATTTTAGGGAAAGGTCCAGTAGTCCAAGAGATGCATGTTGACGGAACCACATGTAAAAGGTGAAGATCGTTGCTTCACCAGTAAACTTGTGATGCTACTGGCAGCCGCATGCAGATGTGGTTTAATTCATGTGCAATTACAAGATAGTCAGACTGTACCCTAATTAAGAGCTACAAACACTGTTAGACGAGGTGGAAAATAAGGGGGCTTTATTAGGATTTAAAATCAACATAGACAAATCGGAAGCCCCCCTCCTCTCTAGCCCAGTGGGCAAGAAATACCCCCGTACATTGGAAAACTCATTCAATATCATACCTAGGCATTCAGGTAACAAGAAGTCCCTCAAAACTTTATTCCACAAATATCAATTTATTTATTAAACAACTGAAGGACCACCTAAATGCGTGGTCCCAATTTATGCTATCTTTCATGGGTAGGCCAACCTTCTCATGCTTATAGTGTTCCCAAAATTATTATATCTGTTTCATATATTTTTCTACGCCCATGTGATGAGAAACTAATAAATAAATTATTTAAATCTCTCATATGGTGCCACCTACATATTTCTTTTTTTATTTTCTCTCTCTTCTTTTAACCGGACTTAAAGGGGAAAGTGTCATCAAAATGATTTATTGTTTAACTCACAAAATTTATTTAAAGACTTTTTTTTGGAATTTTTTGGCAAATTTTTTTTTTTTTTTTTCCATATCACTTTCAGTACTTTTTTAATAATTCTAAGTCCTGTATTTTTCACTTTGGCCCTAAGCCTAATAAAATTTTCTGACACTTCCTGCCGTTTAAAGCTTTTCAGCATGTGTCATTACAGTAAAACAGGGTCAAACTGAAAGGAGACACCCTTTTTAAAGAAACACAGAATCCCCCAGTCACAAGAGGAGTGTCACTGCTCCCCCCCCCCTTCACGTGAAAAAATCTCCTTTAAAAAACAGACAGAATTTTTTCTAAGAAACCCATGTGCATGAAATGCTGTAAAGTATCTCTCGACTGTTGTTAAACAGTGCAAGCAAGAATGTCTTCCCCACAATCATATATGACGACCGAATTGAGAAATCTACAATCGGGAAATAAAAACGACTGAGAGGAAAAGAATATGGATCAGTGGCTTGATTAAATAAGTAAAAAAATAAATAATAATTGGCGACAGATTCCCTTTAAGTGTCAGGAGTGTCAGAGGTCATAATTTTGATTGCCAACACTGTTGATGTGGAAAACTTAATACAGATCTTAAAAAACCCAAAGGGAGATTACAAGGTTCAAGGGACGGGGATATCTCTGCTTTTCGGGAAACCAACCCCGTTCTTTAACTGCTAAGACACTGCAGCATTGCTAAATGACTCCTTGAAGCAGACCTTCCATTATCCAGACCTACGATTCTTATAGTATAGTATAATATTGTATAATTTCGATACTGTATATTTCTTCTTTCCACATTCCCCTTTACCCCTTTTCCCATCCCATGCCTTTTCCCTTCCCTAATTTTCCCACTCTATTCCCTGTTGGGAATGTTGGTAAACATGTTTTTAAAAAAAGAGCAACAAACAAAAAGTGATAGCGTTTATTGATGTCATTAATTTACTTGCAAATAACTGGAAGGAAACAAGAGTCAAAAAGAAGTCAATCCATGTACTGCAGCCCTTCAAACACCAGGATGTAAAACTGTATTTTTTTTCAGCCAGGTTTTGGGTTTTGTTTTAATTTAAATTTTGCCCATTGTGTTATTTTGGATACTACTGGTTAGGTGTGCATTTATATACACTAAGGGCGACATGTATGATCGGGAGTTGCGCCTGTTTTCTGGCGAAAACGGCAGCTCACCGATCCGAATCCCCTGTCGGACGCAGGGTTGCGATATTAGGCGCAGCTTTCGCCACTTTCGGCTGCGCCTAATATGAAGGGACGTGCAATGGCCGCAGTGTGGGCGTTCTGGGGCGGGACGTGGCTCATTCGAAAACCCCGAGGCATGCATGATCGCGGGTCGGCGAGACATGGTGAACTTTTCACCGCATGTATGAGCGCACCTCCTCAGACGGCGAATATTAGGCGCTGTCATGCACTGCGCCTAAGTCCCTGCACTGCGCCCCACACACTGGCGAGGCGCAGGGAACTTTTCATGTATGATCGCACTAACTCGGGCGGCGAATCTTAGGCGCAGTCCCGCACTGCGCCTCACACACTGGCGAGGCACGGCGGACTTTACACCGCATGTATGAGCTGACCTTGGCGCCGACATACATGAGGTGCAGCTTTCACGTTCGAGCGGTCGAAAACTTGCGCTCCGACGTGGCGAGCTTCATACATGTTGCCCTAAGGGCCTAAAGTAAGAAACTAAGTCTAAAACTTTCTTTGTTGTCCATAGCACTCAATCAGAGCTCCACAAGCATATAGTATGCTGAAAAAATTAAAGGGGAGCTCTGATTGGTTGCTATGGGCAACAAAGAAAGTTTTCATACATGTCCCCCTAATTTTTAATTCACGTCTATGGATAAAATCATGTTCAGCCAAACACTCCACAACTATCATCCTCTAATACTGTAATGCGCAAATTTACCTGATACATTAAATCTCCCAAAAAGGATAAAAATTCTGAGCCACTTAAAATGATTTAAGTCGGATATTGCTTTTCTCCAGGAGACACACTCCTCGAAGGATTTCCCCAGAATGTATTATGAACACAGGTGAAAATGCACACAGAAAATTATATTTTTAACCACTTTCCATTTGAGAAACCGTTATAGTTTTCTTTTATTATAGAAGAACTTGATTCAAGAACTTTCTTAGTTTTATTTTAGGATTGTCACGACACAGGATGTGCCTGCAGCCGCTGATGTGGTCACTTCCTTTTGCCCTGCTCCACATGGCTTCTCTCACATCTTGAGCTGCTACTTTGTCAGTCATTCCAAGCCTACACTGTGGCTGCTTATTAGTATGCGTTGGTAATTTTAGATTTAAAGGGCCAGTGCACATACAGCACCCCAGAGGATGAAAAAGAGAGGAGTTGATCTTACACTGACAAGCAAAAGGGTAACAGTGTTTTGAACTTTTGACTTTCAGACTCCAGATATCATCATCCACTAAAGCTTTGAATGCGAGACTCCCATCATTTTATAAACATTCATCTTGGCGATCTCATACATAACTTTGACCTGCAACTATTTAGCATCTGCTTAGTTCTGCAGATTCTTGTCATGTAACTGCATTGTTACTGTTTTTCTCCTGGTGGTGGAACAATCTTTTTCTTCTCGTATACTACAAATTACAACCTGATCTCACATTCCCTAATCACTCAGTGTGTTATTAGGTTGATTCCCAAGTGAAAAGTCACTGGTTCGAGCAGCCATGAAGAAGATTTCCCAAGAAAAGAGAAACCACATCATCCAGCTTATCAATAGCGTCTCTGGGCCAAGACAATTGCCAAACTGCATCATGTGAGGTCAGGACAGCTGGAAGAATATGAAATGAAGTCCATCCATCTATTCCAAAGCTAAGCACTGTCTTAGGCTGGAACCTTTTCTTACTAACTTTATGCTCATGAAAATCCACTCTATAAATATACTACAGAAGCTGCCAGGTCCTTCCCTTTCAAAGGCTCTTTACTACACTTCACTTTCCTGGTGTTTTGGGGCAATTAGTAAAAAAAGTTGTCTCCAAATTGTAGCCGGCATAGGTCCATGGCTGCACACCCTTGAACTGTAGACAACAACTATGGCTTATAACTAACTTCTACCACATGCGTTTCCTATTACTCCACCCTTGTCTCCATAGTTATTACCACTCCTGCTTTAGACTGTATAATAGATTAAGAGTACGTTCACATGGCATAATTCGTCGCTGAAAATGTCAGTGCAGAATCAGTGCCATTTCCTCACTGGAAACTCCACGCTGGTAAGTGTGAAATTCAGACAAGGAAACAGTTTCCAAGGTAGATTCTCTGCCTCCTATACACTATATTGAGCGGTGCATAAAATGCCTCAAAGAATTGAATTGGATGTATGAGTACGCTCTAATACTGGTAAAGGCTTTACACAGCTGCCAGGTGTTAGCTGCTAATTGCAGCTAACACTCGGCGGTTACATTGTGGGATGGAGCCGCTGCCATCCCACGCTGTTTAACCCCCCTTAGATGGCAAAGAGGGGCCACGCGTCAAAATTTAAAATGAGAAAGGGTCCCCGCACCCCATCCTCACTTCGATCGGGGCCTCCATGGCGAAATTGTGGGGCCTAGATCATTTAACATGGTGTGGAAAGCCTTCTGAGGCTTCCTCATGCTATGCTTGTTTTATACTTGTGCCCTAGGGGGAAGAGAAAAACGCCATCTTTGACACCCAAAAGCTTTGTTTTAAAAGGGCCCTTGGGTGTAAAAATGATCGCGCCCTTAGGGGAAGCCCCCTTGGGGGGCTCAAATTTAAAGTAAAAAAATTTTTTAAAGTGAACAAAAAAAATTAAAATATTAAAAGTTCAAATCACCCAGTTTCCCATTTTAAAAAATTAAAAAAAAAAATAAAAAAAAAAGTTACAATATTTGGTATGCCGCATCCAAAAAATCAATTTTATTAAAAAATATAACACATTATCCCTACCTGAATATCGGGAAAAAAAAAACAAACACAGGCAAAATTTGGGTTTTTTTTTGGTATTTCAGCCCCCTTAAAATGAAAAATTAATCCAAAAGTCCCTGTTTTCAAAACTTTTTAGCAATAAAAAGTAAATCACCCCGCTACAAATGCCCCCCCTGAGTCCGGGGTGTTTAGTACAAAAAGTTTTGGTTTTCAGAAAAAAGGTGGGCCCAAATTTGAAAAAAAAAAAATGTTTGGAATTTTTTTACAGTACCAAAACATAAAGAAAACTCTATGGGCCACATGTAGAAACTGTTTTAGGTCTAAAAAAATACTTTTTTTCCCATATAACCCATGGGGAAAAAAATGGTTTTAGACCCAAACATTTTCATAAATTGGGCCCCAGTGTTTTGGGATTGCCAATTTAATAACCTTGAATACGATAAAAACATCATTTTTACTTAAGATTGAGTGCCGTAAAACAAAATTCCCCAAAAGGCGCAAAACTTTTTTTTTCCCTTTGCCCCACTTTTTTTGCGGTTTCCCAATATATTCTATAGTAATATGAATAACACCATTAGAAAGTACATCTTGTCTCACAATCTAGAAGCCCTTATATGTCTATGTGGATAGAAGAATAAAAAAGTTATGGCTCTGGGAAGGCGAGGAGGGTAAAACAAACTTGAAGAATATAGGGGTTAATTCTTTGTTGGTGCTTACAATAAGTAGTAAAATCAGTGTTGTATAAACGATGACGCTGGTTTTACATAGAGTATACTGGAGGTTGGTTTACCATTTGATTAGAACGCAAATACATATTTCTCAAATCATAATGAGAAATGAATAACAGATTGACAGCAATTCAGACAATGCTCAGATAACATTATAATCATACAGATGAAGGATTTCACTCTTAATTTTGGTACATTCCTAGACACTACACAAACTGTCAGTCTGCTTCCCATCTTATCACTGCGCTCTGGTGACTATTTAAACACTTGGACACTTACCTTTCTCTGCCTCTTTGATAGTAATTCCTGGTGTTCCCTAATGACACTATGTATTGATTCCTAGTATTGACCTCAGATTGTTCTTTGACATCACAACCTGTTAGTTGCTTGCTCTTAACTTTGGCTTTGTCGTTGACCACGCAGGAAGTCCATCTGACTTGACATATGGCTATTCCAGCTATGCCTCTTGTATGCTTCTATGATTCCGCATCGGGGTGTCAGCTGTCATACTGGGTGACCACATTGGGGGGAAGCAGCCTGGGAGTCCTCTGCAGTAAAGACCGGATCCCTGAACAGGATTTAAAGGGTGCAAAAATCTGTGAGTAACTTGGAGGATCCAAGTCGAGACATTTGTCTTGTCTACCAAAGTTCTCATAAAATTACTTTCTATGGCAAAAATAAATTAGAAGATCGTCCTGTTCGACATTTGATTTTTCTCACTTTTACTTACTATGTAACTGGAACATTTTCTCCCATCTTTGAGATTGAATGCACATGATACAATCATAATATTCTAGGATCATAAGGTCCTGGAAACATAAAATAAATGTGATCTGAAAATACACTTGTTACAGGAAGTGGAAGGTCAGTTCTCTATATAATCCAATTACCATTTCTATTACTTTGTTCTTAGGAGCAAAATCTACATTTTAAATATTACGCTAAAACACTTGGTGAAATTGTGGTATAAATTCACCCCTCATTAAAAAGAGCACATGAGTGGATGTGAAAATATACTTGAGATATGAACATAAGCCTTCAAGATTTTTGTCTTTTTAATATACAGTAAAAAGAGATTATTCTTGTGGAATATGTAAGGAAACACCTCCTTTTTTACCTATGAGTTTCTCCATATCAGTCTGTAGAATCCAATACTTGTAGTAACCAGCAACTACATATATTTGACATCCAGCTAGATTTTCATGTGGACCTTCATAAGTAACCAACGTTGGACTGGCACACCAGAGTGCCAGAAGATGCGCTGGTGGGCCCAACTTCTGCCACAAAAATATACACAAGATTTCAGGGCCCCAATGGTTCAGCCGAAGACAACCTCACTTGAAGATGACTTTGATGCTAATTACCAGATACCATTTAAACCCTACATGTGCAAAGATTAATTTAAATTACACTTATAGAAAGTACTTAAAAGTGGATATGCACATGTCCTGTATAAATAGACAGTAGAGGAGACATGTATGAAGGAAGGCGCTTCGAAGTGAATTGTTGAGTTTCGTTTTCAGTGTATAATGCGCCTAAATATATGAAAGAGGTTTTTGTGTGATTATAAATGGTGTCTAAAGTTCACCGCACCTCGCCTGTGTGTTTGGCGCATTATGAAACTTAGGTGCATTAGTAATACATCAAACATGTATAAAGGCTATAGATAGGTTGGAAATAAAAGTCATTAGAATAGCATGTCAGTGAATAGAAACTATGGTACTGATCTTGATTGGTGAACCACAGGTCCCAGCAAGACCTGTGCTGTGCTGGCTCTTGCTGTATGTAGAATAACCGGTGAGAGCAGAAAAATAAATTTCAAATTTAATATCGTAAAAATCTGAACATCATAATTGGTGGGTTATTTAATGTAAAATTAGTTTTAGATTTTATTAATTTGAAATGCATTTTATAGAAGATATTATTATTTTTGGGATATTATATTTTATATAAATTTTATATGATAACATTTTTATTACATTTAAATAATTTAATTTTATCCAGTTTGATAAGTATCATAAATTACTTTTTATTATTGTACTGGTGTAAGTTGAGAAATATTTGACATTTTTTGCCCTAACGGGAAATCTAGTATCACTTCGACTCCTCAAGCTCAGGCAGATCACATTGAGATAGGTCTGCCTGTCCGAGCTGTAATGCGCCTAGTTTTGCTGAACCACATTCATATATATGTCTAATAATACAGTGTGGTGTGAGGCCCCCAGAATGCCCCCTCATGTTAGGCGCATTAAAAAGTGTCGAGTCTTATGAGCAATCCGCCTAACACATTCATTAGGCGCATTATACATCGTAGCCGGCTCACTTAGGCGCATTTTATGCCAGACAAGGGTGAAAAACCCCATCATACATGTCTCCCTAGGTCCTGATAAGCTCTCCTGTTGTGGCCAAGGAACATCAGTCCAACACTGTAAGTAACAATACATAGCTTCCCGTAAATCCAGACTTGGGAAATACATTTTAACACAGTTTGAAACACATTTAGATTTTATCTGTAATAAGAAGTAATAACAGTAACAGAAAAAAATAGTATAAAAGATATAGGATATGGTTAAAAGGAATGGATTCATGTGTTAAATGTTAGTTTAATTAATTAGAATTAAAGGGGTTGTCTGGTTCTTTTGTTTTTTTTTTATAAATTTGACTCATTATGTCCTCCCCGAACAATCGTCACACTACTCTGTATAGTGTGATGTTCTGTTCAGGGAGGACTGCAAGCAGCTAGATTTTTATCACAGCACTGGTCTCCTGACTAACGCGCTGGCCAGCTACCATAAATACTGTAGCAACCCGCAGTCCTCCCCAAACGGGACCTCATCATTTACTGTCATTCACATTACAGTAAAAACACACAACAAACACATAAAACACATTATTGAAGTATACATACATACATACACATTTACATACATATTAAACCAAATTTATAAAAAAAAAAAAAAAATTATAGTTCAGATTTAATTTCCATATGAAAAGGATTTGGAACATGTACAGCTGAAAATGTATGTAACCCTCTATATTTGTCCTGACTTACAACCAGCTATTCCCGTAGGCACTGAGTAAGACATGGCCCATCATGCCAGCTTTGACTCATAGTTGCTGGAAATGTCAGTTCTGGTTTGCTGCTGCTCTTTAGCATCTGACTTCATGCTGGTGAGATGTGTCCATCTACCTGTCTGATGTCCTCTCAGGCATCTCCACATACTGCATCCATATGATGGTTTAATCGTGAGCAGAACAATAACAATACATAGCATACATAATTTTATGTTACATATCAGCTTTTGTCATTAAGACTAATAATATCATTGTCCTAAAATTCTGATCAGTTTCTTCTCTTTTATGCAGTGGTGTAGCTGGAAGTATCTTGGACCCAAATTCAAAATCTATAACAGTGCCCTCCAGCTACCACATACCATATATGATACTGATACTGGTCCAAATTTCAAAACAGCAGGACGGCACCAGCACAAAAGGATCACCAGGATGGAGTTTCTCCCTAGAATTCTTTAATCAAACATGCAGCGACTGCATCCACAATGTATCATCCTTTATGGGGTCTAAAATGCTTGCAGGTTGGCAATAAAGCAAAATATTCTTGTTCTGCAAGCATCCTGGTGGATACTGTCAATTCTCTATTGCTTTAAAATATTGGTTTCTCCCTGTAGTTATGCCCCTGCTTTTAAGTTTCATTGCACTTTTAAGTTTGTGACTCCGGATTTGGGGTGATGCAAATTTGACCTGAATTTAAGCAATTCGATTTGAGTAGGCACAAAAAACATTTTTGGCATAAATTACCACAAAACCAACCTAACCATAAAAGATTTTAAAGAGGTTTTAAAGGGTTGATTGACTTTTCAGTGTCACTCCTGGTCCCGTGTTGCTCCAGGCTTCGCATCACTCCCACCACAGCATCATTTCCAGTGCAACATCTGCCATCACCTTTCAGTTTCCATAGGTTAACCCTATATCCTTTCAATATGCCATTAATGTCTGAAGTGGGACCACCACTTTAAATCTAATTTATGTTTATAGGATTTTTCAAGATTTAAGAAAATGAGCAAAGTAAGAAAATGTAATAAAAAACATATGACTAATTACCAGATAATACCGCCATCGATTCAGTTTTGCTGATTTGGTTCTCCATGCTGGTCTGTGCAGCCAAACAAACCCCTTCACCGAATTCCCACTCTGACTTCACCGTTCTTGCACTGTACATGATTGAGGCCAGTGGTTGGCGCAATGGTCATGTGGGTATACGGGCACATATTCTCTTAAGTCAAGAAAACATAGACCACCAGGGAGGACCACAGCCATGGCATTTGGGGACTTATCAGGTGCTTGCTGGGGCTGTTGCTATCTGACCACATTTTCCTCCTTTTGCAAATTTTTTTTATTTCTATTTTAAAAAATGCATCTACCTAGCCAATATATAATCCCTAACCAGAGGAGCTGTACCTGCAGAAATCGCTTGCTTTGGAGACCAGAAAGCCGGTATACAGACATAATGGAGAGCCCCTTTAATCTCGTTTGTTACTGTGGAGACCAAGTACTGCGACAGCCATTATGTCGGATCTTCTACTGGGAAGATGAAGGGTGAGGGCTACTGTGTAAAGCACTGAAGGCGTTACAAATTCTTCTACCCTTATATTTTAAGATCCAAGCACTACTTGGATTAGCACTACTGCAAATGCCATGTTTTAAAATTCGTATTTCTACAAACATGAGGGCCTCACCAAGAACATGGAGTGTATGTGTGTGTGCATGTTGATGATGGCACCTGCTATTAGTGCAATTGAATTGAGCATTTAGGAACTGCTGTATCTCTATTAAACTGCTCATGCATGACTGTATATAATTAGATTCTGACTTATTAATTGTGTGTTTTCATGTACTATATAATGAAGTATGCATAAAGATGTAAAAGTGACAAATATCCCCACATTTATATGCATGGATAAGCCAGCGTTCCGTTTATTATATAAAATAGCTGACAATTTTATTTGTCCTTTCTAATAATAATTACTGACTTTATTAAGTTGCAGTTTTGGGCATTTTTTTTTTACGGAATGAACCCTATAAGGAGGGTTTTAAGGCATTCAGTGCAGGCACCAAAAAGAAATGTAAAAAATACAGTCATAGGCTGTGTAAATTTTTTATTTTTTTTTTAAACATCTTTTTATTAACACTTCCAAAAATAAAATTACAAACTTTCCAGAAAGTAAATGCTGTTACATATGCAAATTATTATCAAAACATGCAGTTAGTGAATATACAGCCATTTACAATGTACCAGTGGTGGAAGTCATTTTCTATTTAAAGGAGTTGTCTCCTTACAGAGTTTCATAGACTGCATGAATGAAATACTGTGTCACTTCCTGGTTCAGACTGACTGAAATTTGCATAAGCTCCATGATGAATCCAGCTCTGTGTTTTCAGTTGCTAATTAGATCAGATTAGCTCAGAAGCTTCTGAAACTACTAACAGGACTTTTTATCTGATCCCTCAAACAAAAGCCCTAATTACAGTGCTGTTTACTTGAGATAAATCAAGCTTTTTACTGCCCAGCAGCACAGACACTGCCTAGACCTGTGTGATGACTTCACTCACTGCTATCACATAGAACAAACAGCAGGGGGGAGAATTGTTTACAGGTCAGTTACTGAGGGAACTGAAACAGCCAGGGAGGTCATAAATTCACTTGTATCTCCTTAAGGAAAACAGATGAACAAAGCAATATATTTGGAAAATGTCTTTATTTTGTGTTCCCTACAATTTGAAAGCTATTCTTTGTAGCAAGACAACCCCTTTAACATTCAAACTGTTTGGACAGGTTGTGAGACCTGTTCCGTGCTCCTTGGACTACGCTCTCATGGCCCCTCTGCACCGCCCCACCCCGCAAAGGATACAATAAGTTTTATCTCCTCCTCTGTATCTGCCATTTTTATGAGATCCAGGAGGGAAATGTAGAGAAGGCAAACAGTAGGGGAGTAGGAGATTAGGTTAGCGTCGATCAGCTTAGGTTACTCCTTAGTTAGTTACTTAGGTTAATTTTTGAAACCATGTTTACAGCTCCTATACATCTAAAATAGCATAAGAAACAACTTTGTGTATCGCCTTGATATAGCCTTTAGTTTGCTGAGTGCAGCTCAAACCTCAGAAAACTTGCTTGTCTCTATTTTAACAAAATACCAAGAAACCAAGTATGTAGACTAAGGGCTTGTTCACACGATGCTTTTGTGATCCGTTTTACGGATCCGTAAAACGGATCTTACAATTGTCACTGTGATTAACATTGCGTTCAATGGCAAAAGCGCATTGCCGTTCTCACAGGAGATCGCTGATGCGCTTTTGAAGGCTCTTCTGCACTTTTCGGATCCGCTTTAAGAATTGACATGTCAATTCTTCTTGCGTTCTACGCAAGTGAAAGCCCATAGGAGATAATAGAGTGCGCTTTTGGCACCTGTCCAAAAGCGCTCCACACTCTGGGTATGTATTGGCAGAGAGAGAGAGAGAGAGAGAGAGAGAGAGACGTATCCGGAAAGCGGATCCGTAAAACGCAAGTTAAAAGCATAGAAAACGGATCCAAATAAAGTATCGGATGTTGCGTCTTCCGGATCCGCTTTTCGGATGCAGTTTTCACTCCTCAAAAACAGATCCGTAAAACGGATCCAGAACGTCGTTTGAACAAGCCCTAATCCTTTTCTCCAACTGACTGTAAGTTGGGAAGAATAGGAGACATAGGGTGTAAAACAACACATAACCTGACTAGGGTATTGCAGAACTTCAGGAGGGGGCTAAACACATCTGTCACCCACTCCCTTACAGTAAATACTACGGATGCTGAGTGATGCAGTGACTGACAGTGGAAAAACAATGGACATAGCAGCTTCTTTATTACATAACACAGTATACAAAGTATAAACATTTTCAACATGAAATCGTCTTAATGAGAAGGAGTGTACAAAGGAGGTCGTGGATGGCTCCATCCTGCAGTACTGGGAAAAGGAAAGACTACCCCAGTTGTACTGCTCCAGTCTGCCATGGCAACCAAATGACATCTCACGATACCGGATTCTTGTTAGCCGTGGTGTCTAAATGGTTAAATATCCAGAATAGGAGTTATCTTCAATCTCGGCCTCTAGGAGCTGTTAGATATAGCCGTCACCTGCCAGGTATGGGGCTGGCTCAGGGCTTGACCCCACTCCATACAGGAAAGAAACATGAACCAGTTTGCCCTGATGTATACCAATGTGCTGTGATCATACCGGATCAACTTCCACAGACTCCTATTCTTAATATTTATGGACTGCATAATAATGGGGTACAGTATATCACAAAGGATTGGTGCATAGTAAATGTGGTGCCAATATTCAAAAAGGGATCAAAAAATGATCCTGGAAACTACAGATCGGTAAGTTTAACCTCTTGTTTGAAGGTTTTCTAAGAGATGCTATCCTGGAGTATCTCACTGAAAATAAATGTATAACGCCGTTACAGCATGGGTTTATGAAGGATCAGTCCTGTCAGACTAATCTCATCAGCTTCTATGAGGAAGTTAATTCTAGACTGGATCGGGGTGAGGCATTAGATGTCATAGATTTGGATTTTTATAAAGCATTTGATACTGTGCCACATAAAAGGTTGGTAAGTAAAATAAGAATGCTTGGACTTTGGGAAAATGTTTGCAAGTGCGTAAGCAACTTGTTCAGTGATAGAAAACAAAGGGTGGTGATTAATGGTAAATACTCGGACTGCATCCCTGTTACTAGGGATGCAGTATTGGGCCCTATTCTCTTTCATATATTTATTAATGACCTTACAGAAGGATTGCACAATAGAATATCATTATTTGCCGTTGATACTAAACTATGTAAAATAATAAACACAATAGAGCATAATGTTCTATAACAAAGGGATCTGGATAAGTTGGAGGCCTGGGCAGAAAAGTGGCAGATAAATGCAAGGTTATGCACATGTGTGAGCAATGTGGTTATTTCCCATTAAGTGTTTCTGTCTCTTTTCAGCCTCAGCCAGAGTTTTTGTATGGAACCTTAATGGTTAATTACCTGGGCCGATCCCTGTCTGGGGCAGGATATTTATAGTCACCTGTTTCCTACCTCTTTGCCTGTAATTTCATTTTGTTTCCTGGCTTGTGTCTCTGTGCTGTTTATTTGGATTTCCTCTGGCTTTGGACTTTGGATATTATCTTGGTTATTCTTCTGCCTGCTGACTCTGTGCTGCATGATCTCCCGGTTTGACCTCGACCTGCCTGACTGATACCTTTCTGTTGTGTCTGTGCCTGTTTGTCGTCCTTCTTGTTTGTCGACCGTCTGTTTGGCCTCTGTCTGTTTGTCATCCATCTATTTGGCTCCTGTTTTGATTAGGGCTTGCTCAGGATAGGCATGAGTGCAGGGTCGCTCTTATCAGAGCAGTAGCTCTGCATAGGCAAGGTAAGCCAGGGAAAGACTAGGGCGTCTTTGACACCATAATTACTTATTAAATGGAAAAATTCTGGGTAAAAGTGACATGGAAAAATAGCAGCCAGTGTCAGGCAGCAGCTGCCAAGGCAAATAGGATCATGTGTTGTATTAAAAGGGGCATAGATGCACACGATGAGAACATTATTCACCCATTATACAAGTCACTGGTTAGACCACAAATGGAATATTGTGTACAGTTTTGGGCACCAGTGCACAGGAAAGACATTGTAGAGCTTGAACAGGTTTAGAGGTAGGTAACAAAAATAATAAACGGACTGGGTGGACTGCAATACCCAGAAAGATTAGCAAGATTATGAGAAAAGATGGCTTCGGAGGGGACAAAATAAATAATTATAAATATATCAAAAGTCAATATAGAAATCTCTCCCGATATCTATTTATACCCAGGACTGGACCCAATGGGACATCCTTTACGTCTTGAGGAAAGAAAGTTTCTACATAAACATAGAAAGGGATTCTTTACTGTAAGAGCAGTGAGACTGTAGAACTTTCTGCCAGAGGAACTTGTCATGGTGAATTCACTAACTGAGTTCAAAAAAGGATCTGGATGATTTTTTAGAGTGTAATAATATAACAAGTTATAGTGACCAGGATTCTGGAGATGGCTCGTTGATCCAGGGATTTGTTCTGATTGCCAGATTGGAGTCGGGAAGGAATTTTTTTCCTAAATTGAGGACAATTGGCTTTTACCTCACGGGGGTTTTGCCTTCCTCTGGATCAACACTATAGCACAGTAGGATGAACTGGATGGTCGTCTGTCTTTTTTCGGCCTTACAAACCATGTAACTTCACTTGCTCATGCTGTGATCCATATTGACATTTGCAAGTAGATGCCCAGGCACTCTGTGGGCCTCATTTATCAACACTGTCTAGCAGTAACACTGTCTTTGTTGACTATAGCAACCAATCAGAGCTCAGCTTTTATTTGTTCAAAGTGGTTAATAAAATGAAAGCTGAGCTCTAATTGGTTGCTATAGGCAACAAAGACAAGCGTACTGCTAGACCATATTGATTAATGAGGCCCTGTGTTTCCAAATTAACTCCAAGGACCATATAAAATTACACAGCATGGCAACATCTGCACACAAGAATCAGTGCTATGTATGCCCTCCCGGTCAGAGGTGTAACTTTAAGCTCCTGGGCCGTAGTGAAAATAGTGAAATGGGGCCCTTCAGCTACCATGTGCCATTTAGATTGCTGTATCAGAAGGGATTTTGGGGTCCTCTTAGGCTGCAGGACCCTGTAGCGACTACTATCTTTGTACCCCCTATAGCTACGCCCCTGATCCCGGTCCATTCTGTTCATACCTCTGGACTGCTTAGCTCACAGAAAATTGGAGAGATGTTTGAGATGACTGATACAATGGTGGGGTCAAGCAATAGTCAGGGGAGCTCTGATAAACTAGCACCAGACAAGGAGCATTGCATCATGGTTTCATTACCAGTCGGTGAATCATAGGACCTTCTGGACCTCTTAAATAGAAAGAAGGGGGAAGCCATATTTCACCCTAAAGGTTAGCAATGCATGTTGTCTGCAGCTGCACATTAGTCTTCAGATCTGTAGCTAAAGTCACAATACCCGAGCAAACTTGTTGGAAACGATTAATATAGTAACAAAATAAAAGAGTAGAAGCAGCAGAAGAGCTGTATGGAGTGTTTTCCAATGAATATAATTTCTCATGTTCCTTCTCATAACTTCAGAAGGGTGTGTGACCGATAAACTTGAGAAAGCAATTTAGATCTCAGATAATGTAGGAAACACAGAGATATAAATGACTGTGATTTCCTTTTTTCCACTCAGGGACGGTAGCAATTGGAGAGATATTTTAACGTTTGCCGAGACTGATCAGACTATTACAGACAGACACATTATAAAGGCATTTGGAAGAGACAGCCTAAGGGTTAGTTAAAAAGAACACACAATGCAAGGAATACAAAACACCAAGGCAAATGTGTCCATGTTTGTCAATGTCCATGTGTATGTGTCATTGTCTGTGTCTGTGTGTATGTGTCCATGTATGTATATGTCCGTGTGTGTGTGTGCCCATGCATGTATGTGTGTCAATGTCTTTATGTATCTGTGCATATCTTCCAAGTGTCCATCTTTAGGAGGAACAGCCCATATTTTTGACTAAAATCCCCCTGTCGCTCTTTATTCCTTAAAGGGGATTTATCATGACACACTTTAACAGACGAGCTGTTTCTGTCTGTTACAGCTTAAAATCCAGGGGTGAGTTTCTCCTCCCAGTAGGTGGGTCTTCCCTCACTGGACTATTGACATCATCATTTTGTGTGAGCAGTGGAAGGGAGAGGATGTCACAGCTCTGCAGACCTCCTGCAATGGTTCTCATGTATGCAGAGCTGTCACCTCCCTCCACAAGCTCCTTGTAACCAGAACACCTGCATTGGTGTAAGCAGTTATACACACAGCCTGAATTGATTAAACAAATGTGAGAAAGCAATGCTGCCCCCTCCCCCGTTATCAGGCAGGAGGTAGACGGGAACAGACTGTGTAAGGTTGTGTTATATGGGGGAGAGTGAATCTAGCAGCTAGAGACTCAGTAATTGCTCAGATCCTTTACATAGAGCCATCACTGTAGAGCCATTGTCCCGGGTCGCAGGCACACCGGGTCCCCGCCTACTTACCCGGCCACGCTCCTGCTGCAGCTCCAGTCTCCCGGAGCGGGCGTACCTGCTCCCTAGGGCGCGCACGCCGACTCTGTGAAATTTAAAGGGCCAGTGCACCGGTAATTGGGTATTGCCGGTCACTGCCCTTATTTAAGCCTGCCCCTTCCAGAGTCTGGTGCCGGATCTTTAGTGCCATTTTAGCCTATAGAGAAAGCGTTCCTAGCATTGTTCTGATTTACCGTGTACCGTACCATTTGCTTCAGTTTCTCGACCACGATTCTTGCCACCTGCCCTGACCTTCTGCCTGTCCACGACCATGAACCATAGCCGCCTGTCCTTCTGCCTGTCCCCGACTACGAGCCTGCCTGACGATTTTGTACCACGCTACACCTCGGCTGCCTCTGCAAGCAAGTCACGTCAGGGGTAGTGACCTGGTAGACTCCCGCCGCAGCAAG
Organism: Phyllomedusa bahiana; assembly: GCA_025379985.1. Lineage (NCBI taxonomy): Eukaryota > Metazoa > Chordata > Amphibia > Anura > Hylidae > Phyllomedusa > Phyllomedusa bahiana. The sequence continues at coordinate 27,961 of JAODAL010049243.1, forward strand.
TCCATCTCGCTTTGCGGCAGGTTCTGGTGAAAACTGGGACCTACTTAGATTCCACTCCCTGGCGTGGCTTACGCCATCGCTTGCGGCGGTCCAGAGGATCCACTATCTCCAACCGTGACAGTAAGATCCGGCCATGGATCCCGCCAAGGTGCCTCTACTGCCCGAAGCTGACCTCACCACGAAGCTGGCTCAGCAGTCGCAACAGATCGCTCAGCAAGCCCAGCAACTCAGCCATCTCTCCGCCATGATGCAACAGTTCCTGGCCGCTCAGCAGCAGCAACCCGCTCCCGTGGCTCCCGCTGCTCCTTCGGTTCCGGCTCCGACCGCTGGTCCACGGCTCCATCTGTCTATGGTCCTATGGGGC
>JAODAL010049244.1:0-28323 GCA_025379985.1 Phyllomedusa bahiana
TTGCCGTTCTCTCTCTGCATTCGACGTGCTGCTCTCTGTCTGCTTACTTGAATGCTTGCAGGCACATGATTTCTCAGTGATTTTAGACAGGAAAAGTTGCTACTTAGATTAGTTGGAGGGTTACAGCAAGCTTAGGGAATCATAGACATAGAATAATTAGGGATTTTTGTATTGCTGGCTGCATCTTTCTTATATTTATTCTGAGTGCCCAAAAGTTCATTTCTGCTGTTTTGGGGGTCCAGCTATTGCAGAAGACACCATTAGTAAATCTCCAATAGAAAGAAATCTATTTAAAATACTGGTTGCTTGCTGCCAATTTGATTGAGTGCCCAAAATTAAATTTTTCCATTTCTGGGGGTACGGTTAGTGCAGAAGACACCTTTAGCACATCTGCTATAGAAAGAAATCTATTTCTAATACTGTTTGCTTGCTGCAATTTTTTTGGATTGAAGAAAAGTTCAGTTTTCCTGTGTTGCTGGTAGAGTTATTCCATAAGAGACCGTTAACAAATCTCCCATAGAAAGAAATCTATTTCTAATACTGTTTGCTTTCTGCAAATTATTGGAATTGAAGAAAACTTTACTTTTCCATATTTTTCAGTGTTTGGGGTAGAGTTCTTCCATAAGAGACCGTTAACAAATCTCCCATAGATAGAAATCTATTTGAAATACTGTATGCTTGCTGCAAAGTATTGGGTTTGAAGAAAACTTTATTTTTCCAGTGAAGGTGGTAGAGTTACATAGCTACATAGTTAGTATGTGTCCATCAAGTTCAACCAAGGGTGGGGAAAACGTGGGTGAAGGGAGAGAGCCAAGGACATTAAACACAGCCTCTCCACTGGTTAATGCCCTGAAACCCACAAGGCAAGAACCAATCTTGCATAAGAAACTGTTAACAAATCTTTTCCTTTTTAATATTTATCTTTTTGAACATGGAGTGAACTAGAGGTGGTAAGTAAGCAAGGAGGGTCATAGAGCTAGAGTTATGAGACAAGGCACTCCTTCCAATGCTCGGGACAGCACACAAGCAAGCACATCATCAGTCGCAGGACCATCAGGCCTGTCACCGCTTGGTCGCATGCTTGTGCGTCTCATTTCTGAAGAGCTCCGCCAATCTGTTCTTCAGTGGGTAACACACCTTGCATCCAGTGGTTTTACCTCCTCTTCCTCTCAGTCACGGACACATCATCAGTCCAACCTCAAGGCTAAATGTCACCCAATATACAGACCGATAATCCATATTTTGAAGAGCTCTTTGATGACACAATGCAGTTGGGGTCAGAAGGCATTTCAAAAGATCAAGAGGCCCAAGAGGATGATTTTGTCTGTTCTGACACCCAATCGCCTTCAAAGGAGGAGAAGGAAGCTGGTCCGTCGCCAGAAATATCAAGCGGTCAGCATTGCCTCGCAGTGCCTGTGGCTTCTATCCCACAGCCTGATGATGTAGATTGTCAGGAAGAGGAAGTCACCTGTGATGATGATGACATTGCAGATCCAACGTGGTCTTTTCAGCAGCAGATGGCGAGCGCATCATCAGTGGAGGATGTCGGGTAGTGTCAGTGCGGGTCCAGCCTCAGAAAGGGAGAGGGCGGTCGCACAAGTCTGCTGATATTACTCAGCCAGCTGTGATCAGTGGTGGCAGCGGGAACACCGCTACTAGGTTTTCACAGTTGAAGAGGTCCAGGAGCTGTGAAGCCTGTGCCTTTTTCGATCAAGCCTCAGATTCTCCGACTGATGTCATATGCCTGATTTGCTTTCAGCGCATCAGTTAAGGAGAGAATATAAAGAGTTTAAGCTCCACCAACATGAACAGGCACATGCATGTAAAGCATGAATTGCTGTTGAAGAGTCACTTAGAGAAAAAATTCTGAGAGCAGCATTGCACACACACCCGATAGCCATGATGAACAACACTGAATTTACCTCACAAGCTGTGCGAGCTGCAGGGAAAAGCGCCCCGACCCAGGGCGCCTTGCTTGGACTTATTACTCCGGGACTGGAGAGCATTACGACAGCAAGTGTTTACTCATGTTTTGAGAAACAGTTTAATATGTTACAAAGTTATAATATTACAGACCATCATTTTAAGATTTGATACTATTAAAGAAGAAATATTTTATATGCAAATTTTGCTTAAAGGATTCATTCTCTAGGAGTATTTCTTTACAATAGTCATTTGATTTAGGGCATAAGGGAAAGGGCCCTTGTTCATACTCCTCATGCGCGGTTTCTATTTAATTATTTAATATAGGTCAATATAGACTTTATTAGAAGCCTACTGGGTGACATTTTGCAATCCATGTTTACCACCTTACCAATGCCTGCAAGGCAGGCCAGCATTTGGACACACAGAAACCGCTTTAAAACCATGGTCCATGACTACATGCAGCGCAACACCAATGTTTTTGGACTTAATCTGAACCCATTCAACTTTGGGTGTCCAAACTGGATGAATGGTCTGAGGTTGTTCGACATGCCATAGAAATTGTATCCTGCCCAGCAGCAAGCATTATCTCGGAACGCACATTCAGCACAGCTGTCGGGATGAAAACTGACAAATGTATCCGTCTTTCCCCTGCGAATGTGGATTGTTTGACATTAATCAAAATAAATCAAGCGTGGATCTCTGACAATTTTATTGCTCTGGTTGCCGATGTCACTAACTAGTAAACTGTAGCATGTCTTCTTCACAATGTGAAATACACATTCCATCAGTCATTTAATAACATCAGTCATTCATCAGTGATCAATCAGTCTGCCATAAGTCATCTATTAAGCATTTCAGGGCCTCATACAACCAAATCAAATGGGGCCCCCACCCATTACTAGTTCCTATTTGTTAACATATTTGTGGGCCCCTGTTTGATTAGGCCCCTGACAGGAGTACTGCCCGTACTGCCCAATTGGCACCCCTGGCAGTCGCAGCCGCTATGGTGCCCTGCATACTGAATTGCCCCAAAAGCCCCTTTGACACATAAGAAGACACCGGTATTGGAAATGGCACATGGTAACTGGCAGGGGTGCCAATAGTCACTTAATATTCGATATGTGTCCGCATATACATATTTAGCAACATAACGCTCATAGGTCCCACATTGGAATCTTCCCTTTGGATCCCATAAATTTCAGCATTTCACAATGAATTCGTGGACCCGTATTTCTTGAAATATAACTTTTCTTTATTATAAACAATAGCTTTCTTAAAACGTTTCAGTTAAAAGCATTGCATATAGTACAGTCATGGCAGACTAGTAGCGTATGTTGCACAAACAAATAGGTAAATACCTTTCATAGAGCTTAGAAGCGATCATTAGATGAGGAGCAGCATGGACAACCGGCCGGGTGAACGCCGCAAGATGCAACGTTTCAAGGGATCAACGCCCTCTTTCTCAAGCATGCGTGTTCTAGGTTTGCCTTCCCTTTATATGCATGTTAACCCTTTCTGGTTAACCCTTGGTTAAACAAAAAGAAATTATTTTAAAAACACTTTGAAACTCAATTCTTCATTGAGTCCATTCGGGCTTTTGGAATCAAGGGACACTATCCAGTATGTTTCCCTTTTTAGTAACTGTATCTTAATCTGATCTACATTATTTCCTTTAACACTATCGAGAATACACCATTTCAAGTCTGATACATTATGTCTTTGCTCAAAAAAATGTTTTGCTACAGAGGTTTCTCCGTAGCTTTTACTTGTACCAGCATCAACCTCCTTTGTCTGTTCTTTTTGTTTTTGTTGTTTGTAGTTCCTAATTGCACTTCTATGTTCATTAAGGCGAATTTTGATTTTCCTGCTGGTTTGACCAATATAGATCTGTCCGCATGGACATTTTAGCATATATATTACTGCTTTTGATTCACATGTATAGTATTTTTTAATGGGGATTTTATACCCCTTCATTGGATGACAAATCTCAGATCCTTTTATTATAGAAGTGCAATTGAGACAATTCAGACATGGGAATGTGCCCTTTTTTTGTGTTTGAAAAAAATGTTGTGTCTCAGTCCTGTTTGTTCTCAAATCTGAAGACACTAATGTGTCACCTAGGGAGCGACCCTTCTTGTAAACAAATCTCGGTATTTGTGAGAACAAAAAGCCAAATTGTTCATCACTCTGCAAGATATTCCAGTTGTTACATATACTTTTCTTTATCAGCTTAGCATGGTGGTCATATTTGGACAGATACATTAATCTATTCTCTTTTCTTTTTTCTACCATAGATCTATCCCTTAATAACTCATCCCATGCTTGAGAAAGAGGGCGTTGATCCCTTGAAACGTTGCATCTTGCGGCGTTCACCCGGCCGGTTGTCCATGCTGCTCCTCATCTAATGATCGCTTCTAAGCTCTATGAAAGGTATTTACCTATTTGTTTGTGCAACATACGCTACTAGTCTGCCATGACTGTACTATATGCAATGCTTTTAACTGAAACGTTTTAAGAAAGCTATTGTTTATAATAAAGAAAAGTTATATTTCAAGAAATACGGGTCCACGAATTCATTGTGAAAGGGGTGCCAATAGGGCAGTACTCCTTTCAGGTGCCCTAATCAAAAAGGCGCCCGGTGATATGTTAAAAAATAGGAACTAGTAATGGGTGGGGGCCACATTTGATTTAGCTGCATGGGCCCTGAAAAGTTTAATAGATGACAGATGGCAGCCCTGTTTACCACTGCATCCCTTATAACTACAGCCCTGCCAGCTTAACCTCCATGTTCCCCATTGGGATGTTCTTGCTGCCAACACACATATCACATGTTCTTGGGCCCTGGTGCAAAAAGTGAAACTGGGCTCCTGCCAGTTACCATGTGCCATTTCTAATACTGTTATCTTCTTATGTGTCAAAGGGGCACCATAGCAGCTGCTACCGCTGCACCTCCTATTGCTACGCTGTCCTCTTCTTTTCAGTTAGTCATTGAAAGGAATTAATTATTTTAGCCTCTTAGAGCCAAATTTTCTTCATTAAGTTGTTCCATGTATCCAGTTTACTCTTCTGGATGCTAATTACAGCTTCTCCTCACCTGTATAGGTATAAAAATTAGCCTGAACATCTTCTCCCATTGACTTTAATGGGGTTCAAAATTCGAGTTTGACTCGAACTTCGAACCGAACTTCTCAAAGTTTGAGGTTCGACTTGAACTTTTTAGGGTTCGCTCATCACTAATCATGATGCTTTATCTTTTAAGTTCTGCTTTGCCACATATAAACTAAATTGAAATGTACATAATTAAGATTGACACAATTACAATACTTATTGTAGAGACAGTTTTTGCTATAAAAAAATTAATAAATAAAACAGTGAAAAAATAGAATTTTTATAAAATTGTTGCTAATGTTCTCTCTAATATTAAAAAATATATAAAAATTGCATAAAAACAATGTCTTATGCATCACTTAAAAAAGTAAAATAAAACTAAGTAGAATAACTGAATGCAAAAGAATTATGGAGTGACATCTATAAATTTGGGTCCGCAATTTTTTTGCCGTATGCTCCCCGTTGTATAGATGTGTGAACAGGTGTACGGCCAAACTTGTTGCAATGTGTGCCTGGTGACATATTTTAATGCCCCAAAGTTTAATGTGAAACTGCCATTCAAGTTTTGGCACCTAACGCTATGCAACATTTTTGAGTGTTTTGCGCCAAAAATATTTACCGCATAACACTTTCATTCATACTGTTTTATTATACACTCCTATAAATCTATTTAGATTTGGTGTGTCAGTGCCAAGTTTCAAAACTGGTGTATGCAAATTAATAGATTCCGATCATTGTTTTTAAATCTGTATGTGCTAAAAAAAAAAGGTGCCTGATCAATAACAGTTGTATATAACCTGGTTATGAAGTAATTATTTGAAGCAGTTAATGCTGACTAAAGCACCCCCTCTGTGAACCCATAATTTGTCCTGCAATGTTCTAAATATGTCCTGATGGATTGTTGTGTCCTGATGAATTGAAATGATGCTATTACAAAATTCAACTATGTATGAAAAAACAAAAAAAAAATCACTGCATCCTAAAGGCCAAAATAGGCTACATTCCTTAACGCCTTCTGAAAGCCATAACTTTTTTATTTTTCCACCTAGATAGACATATGAGGGCTTTTATTTTGCGGGACAATATGTACTTTCTAATGGTGTTATTCATTATACTATAGAATATACTGGGAAACCACAAAAAAATTCCAAGTGGGACAAATTGTGAAAAAAAAATGTATTTTCGCCATGTTTGCAGGGGTATTGCTTTTACGGCGTTAAATCTTCGGTAAATATAATGTGTTATCTGTATTCTACAGGGTGTTATGCATCTGGCAATACCAAACATGTAGGGTTTCCGTTATGTTTTGGTACCGTAAAAAAATTCCAAACATTTTCTATTTTTGAAATTTGCGCCATGGCGCCATTTTGAGCGACCAATAACTTTTTTGTACTAACACCTACGGATGTCAGTGAGGGGGAATTTTTTGCGGGCTGAAGTGTACTTTTTATCGCTAGAAGTTTGGAATGCATGCGACTTTTTTGATCATTTTTATTAAATTTTTTGAGTGACGTAAAATGACCAAAAAACGCAATTTTGGCGTTTGGAATTTTTTTTCTTCTACGGTGTTCAGTGTACGGGATAAATGATGTTATATTTTTATAGATCGGACTTTTTTGGACGCGGCAATACCAAATATGTGTAACTTTTTTATTATTTTAATGATTTTATTTGTAAAATGGGCAAAGGGGGGTGATTTTCACTTTTAATACTTTTTTTTTTTTACTTTAAAACTTCATTATTTTTTTTTTTTTTACTGTAACATTGAGGCCACCTATGGTACTTGACCACTAGGTGGCGCGATTGTTAATAAAACCTAATGCATTGCATAGGCAATGCATTAGGGTGTACAAAGATGGCGGTTTCCCCACTTCCTGTCTGCGGACGGAAGTGGGGAAAACCGGCCAGAGTAAGTGACGTGAGCCTTCACAGGGCTCCCCACCACCATGCCTGATCATCGGATCGGCGCAGCATAGCTGCGCTGATGCCGATGACCGTAACGATCGGTGCGCGGCACCGATCGGCGTTAATTCAGGCGCCGCGGCCATCTTTGCCACGGTGTCTGATGGGTTAAACAGTGCCAGCGGGCGGAGCCACCCACCGGCGCTGTTACTGCCGGGTGTTAGCGGCAATTTTCCACTAACACCCGCCGGCTATGCGGGGGGGTGGGGGGGGGTTTGCGGAGCGATCCCCCTGCACAGCCCCTTAGCGGCCCTGGGACGCCCAAGGTCGTTAAGGGGTTAAAGGGGGGTGTCTCACTACGAAGATCATAGTTGAAAATGTAGGGACCAAAACTCTAAGGATGTACGCCCTTGGTTACCATTAGCAAAGTGCTATGGTTTTAGGGAACGGGCTGGATTACTTGTGCTTAGCAACGGAGTTTGTTTACTGGTCGGGGAAGCATTCTGTCTCGCCCAGGTCGCAGACGAGAACGCGCATGCAAATGAAAGGCAGGGAAGAGGTCCTGGGAATGCACAGGGGTGTGTGTATTGGCAGCGACACAGAGGAGAGGCAGTAAATAGGACCTGCAGGGGGATGTGTATTGCTACATGCACAGAGGAGAGAAAGAGAGAGAGATCACTGACTGCAAGCAGAGGTGCTGCGGGGGATGGTGCAATTCACTGGCTGTGCAGTCGGTGATCTCTCTCTCTCTCTTTCTCTCCTCTGTGCAAGTAGCTGCCGACACCCCCCACCACTCCCCACCAATGCCTGTGGTTGATAATACACACATCCCTGCCCGTCCTATTCACTGCCTCTCCTCCGTGGGTCCCCCTGCCAATACACCCCCCCTGCAGGTCCTATGAACTGCCTCTCCTCTGTATCACTGCCAATACACACCCCCACCCCACCCCCGTCCTCTTCACTGCCTCTCCTCTGTGGGTTCCCCTGCCAATACACACAGTCAGTGATCTCTCTCTCTTTCTCTCCTCTGTGCATGTAGCAACACACATCCCCCCTGCAGGTCCTATTTACTGCCTCTCCTCTGTGTCCCTGCCAATACACACATCCCTGTGCATTCCCAGGACCTCTTCACTACCTTTCATTTGCATGCGCGTTCTCGTCTGAGACCTGGGCAGGACAGAATGCTTCCCGACCAGAAAACAACCTCCGTTGCTAAGCACAAGTAATCCAGCCCGTTCTATAAAACAATAGTAGTTTTCTAATGGTAACCAAGGGCATACATCCTTAGATTTTTGGTCCCTACATTTTCAACTATGATCTTCGTATCGAGACAACCGCTTTATTGGGTTAAAAAGAATCAATCAGGTTCCTTTGTGCTGCCCTTACTGAATGAAGCAGTCGATGAGCATGTGCCCTGCCAGTCCTCGTAAATTCTATGGGAATGTCAAAGATAGATGATCACCGTTCAAAGGCTTCCTCCCTGCATGACTGAAGTGAAAAAGATTGGTGGACTTGGGTACATCCTTTTAGTAATTGATGGGTGCCCCAATGGCGGCTGTGTGTTCCAGACATTTATCACCTATCGTAAGGATAGATCTTTATAATGCAAAACCCCTTAATTAGATTCTGTTCTCCCATAGGTGTGTACAAAGAACACACGAGTCACAGTTCCTGCCTTGGACCGTCGGTGTGCCCATATCTCCTGTGTCTCTGCATTGGCTCCCAGCCCCCGGGGTTGCGGCAGCCTGTGTCCCCACTCCTATTTACTCATCTGTCCTGGCTCCTGTCTGTAATGCAGTGCTGGCGGCAGTGCCAAAAATGTCTACCATATTTCCTCCAGCTCCCTGGCATCTCATGCACGCACGAGCACCCTCTAAGTGTGCACGCGCAGAACTGCACTGATATTTAAAGGGATAATGTCACAATTTCCTGGTCCGTGACCTGTGACCCCTGGCTACTTACGTAATTTCCTGCCCTTGCTCCTGGTCAGTTCGTTGCTGTTCATCCTAGAAGCCTGACCCCTGTTTGCTATGCTCTTGCTGACTTAACCCTTGAGTTACCAGTGTACCTGCATTGACCCTGCGCTATCCAGTTCATCTGCATCCTGCTGTTCCTGACATTTTACCAATCTGCTACTGCCTGGGACTGCATTACCTATCTACGGCTATATGCTGCTGTGCCCTGTCACCGCTACCACTGTCCGGTGTCCTGTCACTGTGAATATCACCATCTATTCTCGCGGTGGCCCAGAGGATCCGGTATACCTGCCATTTCTAACCACCTACATTAGGAAATGGGAGAGTACGAACTGACCATAATTATGGATCCCGCCGATCCATATTAACAGATATCCAGCACCTGTCAGCTGTAGTTACCTGTCATGGCGTCCACCTGGAGCAGCTCTTCCAGAAACTACAGACAATTATGGATGAAGTTGTGTCTGCACTGGCATCTACGCCTGCTCCAGTACCTGCTGTAACTCCGCCTCCCATTGCCATGTACATTCCTAGCCTGCACGTTATTATGGAAACCCACATTCGTGTCGTGGATTCGTCAACCAGTGTACCATACACTTTGAGTTCCTGGCACACCAGGTCCCGTCCGAGCCAAGGTGGCGTTTAGGAGGCCTGGGCCTCACCCCTCTGATAGAGAGGGGATCCACTGACAGGGGACCTCCAAGACTTTCTGTGCGCCTTCAGAAAAATTTATGAACAAGCTGTGTGCAATACCTCTGGTGCATCTGCTCTGCAATATTCCTATCTAGTTCCACACATTGGCTTCTGAACTTGCTTGGAAAATCGGGCCCTTGTTGCAGCCTTCTGGGGGCTTGCTGGGCATATCAAGGATGAAATGGCTGGTTGTGACCTACTTTCTACGCTGGATGACCTCATCGATCTGGTACCCGGATAGCAGGCCCGGACTGCCCATAGGCCAGACCGGGCATTTGCCCGGCGGGCCGCTGAGGTCCGGGCCGCACGGCCGGCTTGGATCGCCCGCCGAGGACGACGGTGTTCCCCCCCGGCGGGCCCCGAGTCCCGGAGCCGGTCTGTGGCACGCTACAGGGGCCGCAATGGTCACATAAGTGACCGGACCCCTGTGGCAGGGGGCCGACAGGCCCCCCCTCGCCACACGGCTGCACGGCCGGGTCACCGACCCAGCCATGCAGCCATCACGGCCGCCGCCTGCACCACGCGGTACAAGCAGCAGCCGAGGCTGAACATCTGGGATCTACTGATCCCGTCTGTTCAGCTCCCAGGAGGCCGTGGGGTAGGCGCGCGATGTAATGATGTCATTGCGCGCCTGCAGTGAGCGGCCACCGGCTCCGGAGCAGCTGAAGAGGACGGGACAGCTGGTGAGTATTACTTTTTTATTTTTGTTAAACTACTTACTGTCCCTGGCTGCCTATAATAGCCCTACCCTGGCTATCTATACCCTGCCCTGGCTACCTATACCCTGCCCTGGCTATATAAGCCCTGCCCTGGCTACCTATAACCTGCCATGGCAACCAATACCAGACCTGGCTATATGATGCCCTGCCCTGGCTACCTATACCCTGCCTGGCTATATGATTCCCTGCCCTGGCTACCTATACTCTGCCTGGCTATATGATGCCCTGCCCTGGCTACCTATACCCTGCCTGGCTATATGATGCCCTGCCCTGGCTACCTATACCCTGCCCTGGCTATATGATGCCCTGCCTGGCTATATGATGCCCTGTCCTGGCTACCTATACCCTGCCCTGGCTACATGATGCCCTGCCCTGGCTACCTATACCCTGCCCTGGCTACCTATACCCTGCCCAGGCTGCCTATAATAGCCCTGGCTACCTATACCCTGCCCTGGCTGCCTATACCCTACCCTGGCTGCCTATAATAGCACTGCCTACATATACACTGCCCTGGCTGCCTATAATAGCCCTGCCTACCTATACACTGCCCTGGCTACCTATACCCTACCTGGCTATATGATTCCCTGCCTTGGCTACCTATACCCTGCCCTGGCTATATGATGCCCTGCCCTGGCTACCTATACCCTGGCTGGCTATATGATGCCCTGCCTTGGCTACCTATAACCTGCCTGGCTATATGATGCCCTGCCTAGCTATATGATGCTCTGTCCTGGCTACCTATACCCTGCCCTGGCTACCTATACCCTGACCTGGCTACCTATACCCTGCCCTGGCTATATGATGCCCTGCCCTGGCTGCCTATAATAGCCCTGGCTGCCTATAATAGCCCTGGCTACCTATACCCTGCCCTGGCTGCCTATAATAGCACTGCCTACATATACACTGCCCTGGCTACCTATGATAGCCCTGCCTACCTATACACTGCCCTTGCTGCCTATACCCTGCCTGGCTATATGATGCCCTGCCCTGGCTACCTATACCCTGCCCAGGCTATATGATGCCCTGCCCTGGCTACCTATACCCTGCCCTGGCTACCTATACTGCCCCTGCCCTGGCTACCTATACCCTGCCCTGGCTATATGATGCCCTGCCCTGGCTACCTATACCCTGCCCTGGCTATATGATGCCCTGCCCTGGCTGCCTATACCCTGCCCTGGCTGCCTATACCCTGCCCTGGCTGCCTATACCCTGCCCTGGCTACCTATACCCTGCCCTGGCTGCCTATAATAACACTGTGTCAGGGACCAGTCAGTGGCACACGAACAGACACAAACAGAGTGAGGCCCTGATACTGGTCCCAACCACTGTCCCTGCCTTTTGGGGTGCCCGACTCCTTAATAGGTCGGCCCCAACCAGAAGACTAGGAGCTACACTAATTAAGTGCAGACACAGGACACAGACAAACAAAGATAGAACACAATAAAGAGGCAGAAGTACAAAATCACAGAGAGAAAGAGAAGTCAGCAGCAGAGCAGGGTCAGAATACCGGTCGGGCGCAGCAGTACAAAATCACTAAGCGAGAGAGGAGTCAGTAGCACAGCAGGGTCAGATACCAGAAAGTAATACAGAAGGCAACACTAGCAATATGCAAAAAGACCTCTATAGCAGGCAAAGATGGAAGATAAGTGATCCTTTAAATAGGGAACCAAGGAACAGCAAGTGAGGTCATACGGTGAAAGAAACATCAGACCGTATAGGAACAAAGGATTGTCAATCAAAAGGAGAAAATAATTAACTCAAAGAGTGCTGGAGGATTCCTGGCCAGGCGTTGGCCAGAAATCAATCAACAAACATAGGAGAAACAGTTCACACTAGTGAAATACAATTCCAAGCATCTGTGAGAAACCAGGTTTCCGTCGCAACGGCCGCGGTCGGACGACCAGAGCCCAAAGCTGAGGCTCTGTCCAGGCATGATCATTACATACCCCCCCCCTTTAAGGGCCCACCCGACCCTCACTCAGACCCCCTTGGTTTAGTGTGATGGCCTTGACCAATTTTTCCCTTTTTTGTCTTGGGAGCACATTTGGACAGAGACCTGAATACGGAGGTATTTTGGTCTGGTCGGCATTTATTTGATTGTTTTTAAGTTAGCATTTTTAAGAGTCTTAGACTCCGTACCCAACTGTGCACAGTCGATAAACGTGGATTCTATTTTGGTTTCACAACCTGTAGTTGCAGAGTACTGAGATGGGAACCTCCTCAAGCAAGAGGAACGCTTTAAGAACGGAGCAGAACTCTGTGAATCCCCAAAAAAAAGTAAGTCAGTAACACTACTTCCGGAGGAAAGAAAATTTCAGGATCCTTACTATACAGAATGCTTTAGTTCTTGCTTTGGGACAGAACAGTTAAGCTTTGCCCCGGATGAGGTCTAATAGTACAATCATCATGCTGTGCTAGCAGATTTAATCGGCAACATCTCTATCACATAAGACTCAGATTTACATTCTAAATATCTGAGTATTAATCATCAGCACAACCAAGGATCCAACACTCTTCAAATGAGAATCACATGATCCCCCCATTGATCATCTCAGTGGTCCTCCAGTCAAATACAGTATTATGGAGGGCGGAGCCAGGCAAGCCAAAATAATATCCCGCACACGTTCTCCATGACAAAAAACGAAAGTTTTTCCCGTATGCGAACTGCCAACATTCAAAGTTATCTCAGCAGTAACGCAAATTTGATTCTTCCCCCCTATTAGGGGGTAGAATCAACTCCTGAAACAAAAAAGGGAGACTCAATGAAAGTAGTTTCATAACCCAAGGCTGGACTACAGCATACTAATACAAATTACAGCAACAGCACCTGAGTCCAATCGTACTTGAACAAGCAAAATTCCTTAGAATTAGAGACACAAGGAACAGGCAAAAAAAACTTAATACCAATTAGGAGTTAACCAGTAATACCCCAGTTATCCTTCCTGGAAGTACTCGCGGCGTTCGCGTTTTTTCCTTGAGGTGACTTGGGCCTAGATCGGACCAGTCCTCTCAGAAATTGTCGGTTTTTCCGCAATAAAAGACACAAGGGCATTCCCTCCAACAGTGTCTCTTCCTGTGTCAGCAGATTAAAAACCCAACACCATGGGTTCCTTCTCAGGATTGGTGATGAGGATAGAAGAGAGATTTTCAGAGAAGTAGACAGAAGTTTAACAGAAAAATTTTGCTTGAATTGAAAAGTCGACCCCCCCTTGTTTTTCCCCTGCGTCTCTCCCTCATTCTTCTGTCAATGTCACAAGTAGAGTCATAAATTCATTTAATGTGTCAGGGTTGGATGCTTTGACCAACAGCATCCTTAACGCATCAGATGAACCCTTGTCGAAGAGGGTTTTAGAGGTTGGTCAGACCACCCGGTCCATAGCACAACCATGGCGATCTCAAACAATATTCTTCGCCGAGCGGTGGCCCTGCTGAATATAGCAGTTAGTTTCTGCCCATGACGCACGACGTTGGGATTATCGTAGACATACCTAATCCGGAAAAAATCTGTCAATTGAACTCCCACTCCGGGGCTTCAAGGGGCATACGAGTGCCAAATTCTGAGGTGGGCCCTGGAGAGAGACACCACAACCGCTAACTTTTACTGCCTCAGTGGGAAAGTAGTTAAAGCGAAAAAAAACAGGTGACAGATTCCCTGAAAGTGTCGGAACCTGTCTGGATTACATCAAGCGATCAGGTAAAAGCATCTTAGACCTTTGTAACGGATGCTAGGATTCACAAACGCAGGGCAGATACGACATTGACGAGCCCGGCAAGTTCAAGGGTACTGGGTTTTGTTATGTCATCCAAGGACGCGTGTGAGTTTTGATTTATAAGTCCCGCCATGCCCTGGACATTGGTTGTCAACTCCTCTAGCGGTCATGACCGACAAGTCGGTACTCATGTGAACCGCCGGAGGGTTGACTGGGGTAAGGGCCTGCTATAAATGTCAGGGACCAGTCAGTGGCACACGAACAGACACAAACAGAGTGAGCCCTTATACTGGTCCCAACACGTGTCCCAGACTTTTGGTGCCACCGACTCCTAATCAGGTCGGCCCCCAACCAGAAGGACTATGATCTACACTAATTTAAGTGCAGACACAGGACACAGACAAACAAAAGATAAACACAATAAAGAGGGTCAGTCTACCAGGTCAATACCGTAGGGAAGCAGAAGTACAAATCACAGAAAAAAGAGAAGGATCAGTATCAGAGCCAGGGACATAATACCGGTCGGGGCGCAGCATTACAAAATCACTAACGAGAGAGGAGTCAGTAGCACAGCGAGGTTCAGATACCAAAAAGTAATACAAGGCAACACTAGCAATATGCTAAAAAGACCACAATATCAGGCAAGATGGAAGATAAGTGATTTCCTTTAAAAAGGGAACCCAAGGAAGGCAGAAATGAGGTCATATGTGGAAAGAAACATCAGGACCGATAAAACAGAAGGTTGTCAATCAAAGGATAAAACAATTAACTCAAAGAGTGCTGGAGATTCCTGGCCAGGGGCGTTGCCAGAAATCAATCATGCAACAGTGAGGAGAACACAGTTTCACACTAGTGAATATAATTCCAACATCAGTGAAGAAACCAGGGTTTCCGTCGCAACGGGCCCGCGTCGCGACCAAGCCCAAGCTGAAGCTCTGTCCAGCATGATCATGACACACTGCCTACCTATACACTGCCCTGGCCTGCCTATAATTGCACTGCCCCTACCTATATACTGTCCCCTGTCTCGCCTATAAAGTGGCCCTGTCTGCCTGTATACTGTCCCTGCTGCCTCATTACGTTCCCTGCCTGCCTGCATACTGTCCCTTCTGCTTATAAGTGGCCCTGCCCTCCTATCATACGGCCCGTGGCCTATCTAACAACTGGCCCGGCTGCCTAAAGGGGTTCTACCTATTTTACATCCACTTATCTACATTTTTTTAATTTTCTAATTTTTGGGTCTAACATAACGCCTGTTTGGGAAATTGATAGAAATTGCGGAAAAAGAGAATCTAAATGGATGTGTGGTAAAATTCTACAGGGACGAGTAGTAACCACTAATAGTACACTGCATGCTGTACTGGACGGAAAAAAAATGGAAGGAACAACAGGAAAGACATCATGGAGGTTTGGTCCAGAAGTAGAAGAAAAGGAGAATAGAAAAAACACACTCCCATCAAGACGACGTCTCCTTGTGAGTCCCTGCTGTCAAGTGGTCATTTTACTTCTGGTTGAATCAGTCTGTATCATGTGATTGTGACCTGACTACTGGTGCTTCTGATTGTTGTAAGTTATGCTTAGTATGTCATGTGGCTTGTCCCATATTGAAAGAAAGTGCACACCTGACTCTGTAGGAGGTTTCTCAGCACAACTGGTTTCTTTCTTGCTTGTGTGTATGGGGCTCTCACCCGGAGCGTTTTGGGTGCATTGTTGATGCGTTTTTTTTTTGTGCAGAAAATGTACAGCCATAACTGCCTCTCTTTTCTTTCTGCACAAATGCATCAAAAAACCACCAAAAAACTCTCCATGTGGAAGCACCTTATAGTGTAGTTTTATTTAGACAGTGCGAGGGTGCGAAACAAGATATTTTGTAAAGCGATATTGGTAATGTGGCTGGTGGGACTTAGTGCCAGGCCCTGATTTTTATCCCATTCCGCCCTTGCCGGATTAGACATCGCTCCCAGTTCGGGACATGAGCTTCGCCATCACGCCTACGCCCTTCCATCCTGTCAAAACCTCTGCCTAATAACCCTTGTCCTTTACCCCAATCTACCTCACCAGACACACGCATTCCTTCAAGATGAAGCCTATGAGTAAACTGCCATCTTACCCCAAAGGAATGCATTCGCCGGCGCAGTCTGAACCTGTGTCTATACGTGTGCATGCCCAGCACTACCTAAAAACGCCCAGTCCACCCAGCTGCGCCCCGGAAACCCCAGTGCCATGGTTTTATGGGTGAGGTAACCCTGAATGAAGATGCCTCCGGTCCTCGTCTGACCACACTGTTCACTCTCAGTTTTGATTCTGGTACATTGTTTCAAGTTCCTACTCATCTGAATACTAGTTCGTCTGAGAACTTTATTCACTCGTCTATGATAGACAAGTATTACCTGCCTTTCTCCTATCTGGATAAATCACTGCATTTCTCCTCCATCAATGGGGAGATCCTGCAAAACCAGTGTGCTACCATACCAAGCCTCTGTCTCTGCAAGTTGGAAGTTTCCACAAAAAGGAAATCTTGTTCTACATCCTGCCTAGTATGTCTGCTTCAGTCCTGCTTGGTCTTCCGTGGTTCCAGCATCACAGCCCATCCTTCGATTGGTAAACGGGTGAAGTTGTCCAATGGGTTGAGCTATGCTACTCACACTGCATCAAGTCTGACAATCAGGTGCAGTCCTGCCCACGCATTTTCCTGCCCGTTGCCTCTGTTTCACCTGTTGTAGAGCTTCAAACACAAGAAGCGCACTTGGAGTTTCAAGACATCTCTGATTTCCGCCCACCTCTCCCCCTGACTACTCTTTCTGTTTCAGCTCCCCAGGACCAAGAAGTTATCCGTGACTTGCAGGACATCTCCTCTGAAGACAGTTCTTGGGATACCGAGGAGGAGGTGGTTAGCCCTGGTTGCTTTGAGGGTACCTGGCTTGCACAGAGGGGGGGCGTAAAGGGGAGGTACTGTCATAGTTCCCGCCACAGTCCTTGCCTTGCCTCCTGTGTCTCTGCTGAGGCTCCCGGTCCAGGGGTTGTGGCAGCCTGTGTACCCGCGCCTAGTTAGTCACCTGTACTGGCCCCTGTTTGAATGTAGTGCCGACTGACAGATATGTGTCTACCATCCTTCCTCCGGCTCCCTGGCATCCCGTGCGCGCACGAGTGTCTTTTAGGGGCGTGCACAGAACTGCTCTGATATTTAAAGGGACACTGTCCCAATCTCCTGCTCCCTGACCTGTGACTCCTGACTACTCTACTTAAGTAACTTCCTGCCCTTGCTCCTGGTCAGTTTGTTGGTGTTCATCCAAGAAACCTGACCCCTGTTTGCTGTGCTCTTTCTGACTTAACCCTTGAGTCACTTGTGTAGCAATGTTAACTCTGCCCTATCAAGCGCACCTGTATCCTGCTGTTCCTGATGTTGTACCAATCTGCTACTGCCTGCTGTTACCCGCTGCTGTACCAAGTCTGCTACCTGCCTGGGACTGCATTACCTATCTACGGCTATAACTCTTCAATGTCACCGCTACCACGGTCCGGTGTCCTGTCCCACACTTTAGCTACTACTGCCAGTATCAGCATCTACGCTCACAGTGGTCCAGAAGATCCGCTATATCCAACGTTTCTAACCACCTGCGTTATGAAATGTGACATGACTTTGCAGTACAGAGTTGTTCTCCAATTAGCCTCTATACCACACTCTTTCCGACTAACTCTTTTTCCCCCAAACCATAAAAAATACACAACTCACTTTTTTGGATGAATTTGACCACAGCAGCCATTTTATTACCACAATACAAACATAGATCAGTAACAAACATTTTCTTAAATAGCCCCAAATAACACAAACTAAATGGGGCTAAGGTCCTAAGAGCTGCAAAAGATCTGGTGACCAGCATAATGTAAGCAATGTAACCATTATCCCCAGCCATCAACCCCCAGCTCAGGGGCCCATAAGCCATCCATATGGCTAAAATATTTACTTGGGTTCCTACACACTATAAGAGTCCCAAATTCGATAGACCCCCCAAAAAAATCCAAACTATTGGGTAGTCAAAACCATTACGACTACCAAATATTATTTTTTTCCCACCACTCCAATACCCCTACTCCAAAGGCATTATGATGACCCACAACAAGAGATGGGCGAAATTGATCTAAACCGAAGTGGAATTCCGTTTAGAATTTCAGGAAAACTTCGGTTCGGAACGAAGTCAACTATGGGGAAACTTGGGGGTGAACGAATTGTGCTTTTTGATTGATAAAATGGCTGCGAGCACAGGGCGCTACATGGGCAAAGCACTCTGGGAGGAAAAAGGGGCATAGCCTGCATGACATGTGAAAGAGATTAAGCCAATCAGAGACCGGCGGGATTCGTGACGTCACCGAAACTAAATAAGACCGAGCCCCGCCGCTGGGAGCTCACACACTGTACTGATAGGAAGGTGCTGCTGCGGTGATAGCGCTTTCTGAAGAACTGATTTTTACACAGCATTTTTGGGGGGTGTCTCACTTGTCTCAGAGACTTTCTCTGAATGTTCTATTTCTGTTTTTTTGGGGGAAATTGGATCTGAAATCCAGTGTGCGTCCCACTGCAGCTGCATATACATTCAATATCCAAGTGGATCTAAGCCAGTTCCTGTTGTATTCTTAAAGAAACAGCGTTTTTACAATACAAAATACCACTTCATTTTTGGCTGCTGAATTCATTGCGAATTTACATCCAGGGTTAATTAAGCGTTGTTTTGCTGGTGTGCTGACAAAAATAAACGTTTTTTCAACGCCAAATATATATTTTTTTTTTTGTACCAAATTTCACAACAAAGGCTAATGACAACTGTATCTCTTTTTGTGTTGCGTAGAAAACACGCAATTGTAACACGCTACAAAGCTACTAGTTGGGGCGGCTCACTTCTTTGCCAATTTTACATCCGGGGTTTTAAATTTAAAGCGTTGTTTTGCTGGTGTGCTGACAAAAATAAACCGCCTTTTCAACGCCAAATATATTTTTTTTTTTGGTAGCCAAATTTCACAAGCAAAGGCTAATTACAACTGTATCTCTTGTTGTGTGGCGTAGAAAACACGCAATTGTAACACGCTGAAAAGCTACTAGTTTGTGCGGCTAAATTTTTTTGGCGCAATTTATATCCAGGGGTTAATTAAGCGTTTTTTTTGCTGGTGTGCTGACAAAAATAAACCGTCTTTTTCAACGCCAAATAGAAATATAAATATTAGGAAGCCTAATAAACAAGCAAAGGCTAATTACAACTGTATCTCTTGTTGTGTGGCGTAGAAAACACGCAATTGTAACACGCTACAAAGATACTTGTTTGTGCGGATCAATTATTTGGCGAATTTTACATCCAGGGGTTAATTAAGCGTTGTTTTGCTGGTGTGCTGACAAAAATAAACCGTCTTTTTCAACGCCAAATATAGATATTTTTTTTTGGTAGCCTAATTCACAAGCAAAGGCTAATTACAACTGTATATCTTGTTGTGGGGCTAGAAAACACGCAATTGTAACACGCTACAAAGCAAACTATTGTGCGGCTCAATTATTTGGCGCAATTACATCCAGGGGTTAATTAAGCGTTTTTTGCGGTGTCTGACAAAAAAAAACCGCTTTTCAACGCCAAATATATATATTTTTTTTTGGTAGCCTAATTCACAAACAAGGTCTAATTACAACTGTTATCTCTTGTTGTGGCGTAGAAAACACGCAATTGTAACACGCTACAAAGCTACTATTTTGTTGGGGTCAATTCTTTGGCGCAATTTACACCAGGGTTAAATTTAAAAGCGTTGTTTTTTGCTGGGTGCTGACAAAAATAAACCGTCTTTTCAACGCCAAATATATATAAAAATTTTTTTTTGGTAGCCTAATTCACAAGAAAAAGGCTAATTACAACTGAAATCTCTTGTTGTGTGGCGTAGAAAACACGCAATTGTAACACGCTACAAAGCTACTAGTTTGTGCGGCTCAATTCTTTGGCGCAATTTACATCCAGGGTTAATTAAGCGTTGTTTTGCTGTTTTGCTGACAAAAATAAACAGTCTTTTTCAACGCCAAATATATATATTTTTTTTTTGGTAGCCTAATTCACAAGCAAAGGCTAATTACAACTGTATCTCTTGTTGTGTGGCGTAGAAAAAACGCAATTGTAACACGCTACAAAGCTACTAGTTTGTGCGGCTCAATTCTTTGGCGCAATTTACATCCAGGGGTTTAATTAACGTTGTTTTTGCTGGTGTGCTGACAAAAATAAACCGTCTTTTTCAAACGCCAAATATATATATTTTTTTTTGGTTTAGCCTAATTCACAGAAAAAGGCTAATTACAACTGTATCTCTGTTGTGTGGCGTAGAAAACACGCAATTGTAAACACGCTACAAACTACTATTTTTGTGCGGCTCAATTCTTTGGCCCCAATTTACATCCAGGGTTAATTAAGCGTTGTTTTGCTGGTGTGCTGACAAAAATAAACCGTCTTTTTCAACGCCAAATATATATTTTTTTTTTTGGTAGCCTAATTCACAAGCAAAGGCTTAATTACAACTGTATCTCTTGTTGTGTGGCGTAGAAAACACGCAATTGTAACACGCTACAAACACTAGTTTGTGGTGGCTCAATTCTATTGCGCAATTTACATCCAGGGGTTAATTAAGCGTTGTTTTGCTGCTGTGCTGACAAAAATAAACCGTTTTTTTCAACACCGAAATATATACATTTTTCTTGTACATAATTCACAAGCAAAGGGTTTAAAATTAAGCCTGTTTGTGCTTTTACATTTAAGTAAAACCACAGTGGCTTGTAAACGACACATACAATAAATTTTTCCTGGCCATTTGTGGAGCGCAATTTATATCCAAGGTTACCCAAGCTTGTTACTGGGTTCATTTGGAGTCAAAAACGGGGTGTATATTTATCATATACAATAGCTTCATCAAACATGTCTTTTACATTTTAGAACAAACAGTATGTCAGACAGAGAGGTGGCGGGCTCTGCAACTGCGAGTGGCAGTGGCACAAACATTTCTGAAACGGGCCCAGGTCGCAGCACAGCAAGGGACGTCCCCAGCAGGGCCCACTCGGTGAGGCCACAACTGCCGCTGTCATCTAGCGGCCGTGTGTTGTTCAGAAACCCAAGGGTTTTTGATTGGTTGACTAGTCATCCCTTCCTCCCAATGACATCTGACAACCCCAGCCAAGAGTCGGTGGGAACCTCAGACACACACTTAGTTGGCATGGCCCGGGAGCGGGTCAGCGGCCCTCACCTGTCCTCAGCCCCTCTGTCCCATCCATTCCCTCTGCCGGGGATCTACTATGTGGTTTCTGGGCTCAGCGCCACTATATAGCGAGGATGAACAATTTGAGGAGGGCATCAGCAGCTACGTGGCAGCGAAGAAATGGGCCAATATCCCCATTTCTTGCAGTAGGCGGCAAAGTATAGATGTGGAGAGTGGCATGGGAGGTCATGTGGTGAGAGGTCAGCCTCGGCTTACCAAGACCGGTGATGAGGACAGTAGTGACGATGAAACACAAATAGATGATGATGTAGCCGACCCGCATTTGGACCCGGGGTGAAGCAAGGCTTCATCATCGTCAGGAGAAGAGGGCTTTCAGCTTGCGCCAGGCAGCGGGCGCAGCCAGCAAGTGGGTTGTGTGGCCGTGAGTCAGCGGGGTACACATGTGAGTCGGGACCAAGCGCCACGGGGTAGAAAACCCCTTCGCATGTCCAAGACAGTAGCGCACAGGGGCTCAGCGAGGCCAGCGGCGGCAGTAGTCACTCAGTGCGGAGCTTTGGGCGGTAAAAATCAGCTACTCGGCGGTGTGGCAGTTCTTTTGCTAAGACACCGGAGGAGCCGAATATGGTATATGTAGAATCTGTGGCAGAAAGTGAAGCGTGGCCGGGGAGCTAACTTTTGGCACAACGGCCCTTGCTCAACACATGCAGCGTCACCATCCGTGGCCTGGAGAAACTGCTCAGATGTGTGGTCCATCCTGCCGCTGCAGCACTCAGCGCCAGTGCACCATGCCATTTCAGCCAGAAGGCTCCACCACCTGTGCAGAAGCAGCTGTTTCTCTTTGACCCTCTAACCGTCCAGATGCTCCTGCCCCGCTACTCATGCGCCACATCGTTCAAGAGGCGATTGTAAAGAGACAACAGTATGCGTCCAACCATCCTAAGGTGCAGCACTGACCGTGCTCCTGTCCAAGTTGTTGGTACTGCAGTCCCTCCTTTCCAAATGGTGGACTCTGCACCATTCAGAGAACTAATGGCTTGTGCCGAGCCGAGATGGAGAGTTCCAAGCCGAATTTCTTTTCCAAAAAGCAGTACCCACACTTCATAAATATGTAGAACAGAAAGTGGGTCAGTCCTTGAGCTTATCGGTTTGTTTTCCCAAGGGTACACGCAGCGCGGACTCTGGAGCTGTAACTACGGTCAGGGCCAGTACATGTCCTTTACGGCCCACTGGTGAATGTGCTTCCTGCCCAGGCACACCCAAAAACTTTGGGCAGGAGACGCCGTTTCTCCTCCACGTTGTCAAACTGCTGCTCCTGCCCAAAGTCCCCTCCTCCCCTCCACCACCACCACCATCTCAGCCCCACAAGTACTGCTCCATCATACCACATGTGTAGGGCACAGCGGTGTCACGCAGTTTTTACACCTAGCTTGCCTCGGCGAACCCAAGTCACACGGGGAGGGAAATGCTCCGCGTCATGCAGCAAGAAAATCGATGTGTGGCTTTCCTCCGCGCCAAACTGCAAATCGAACCATGGTACGACAATGGGAGGAACATGGTGTCCGCGCTGCTCCGAGGAGGGTGGTCCATGCCCCTGCAAAGCGCACGTGTTCAATTAGGTTGTAAAAAGGTTCCTGAAGTCTTCCACCGATCTTCAGAACATTCTGAAAATGGCCAGGAAACTGTGCATGCACTTTATACCCCTTTTGTACAAAGCCAGGAACACCCTCCTCGAGTTGCAGCGGCAGAACGGCCTCCCCCAACACGCTCTGATATGCGATGTTTCCACCCGCTGGAATTCCAGCCTTACACATTTGGACCGACTGTATGAACAGAGAAAGGCCATTAACGATTTTTTGATGATCCAGGCAGACAGAAGTACCCCCCTGTGTAACTTTGATGTCAGCCAGTGCAGCTCATGCGTGCACCTGCCGTTTGTTGAGGCCATTCAGGAGGCCACTTATTTGTCAGTCCCCCAAAGGGCTACGGGATGAATAACCCTCCCTTCCACTGCTTCATGTCCTGGAACAGATGCTGAAAAATCTTCTGGGCAGGGACGAGATGTGGCGACTACATCTCGTGGCCACATGAGTCCGGTGGGGACTGAATTGGGGGAGGAGGAGGAGGAGGAGGACATTGGAGCAAAGCATTGTCTGGGAAATGAGTGGATTTTTAACCCAGGTGACAAGAGAGGAGGAGCAAGAGCACTGAGGAGGTGGATTTGGGGATGAGAAGACGCGGCAGATGACTCCCAAGCACCGTGGCAGTATACAGTGGAAATGGAGGCAGGGAGCCCCTCGGAGTCACTTGTGCAGATTGTCCCGCAGCATGCTTATTTGCCTGGCTATGACAGCCGAATATCAGCATCCGGCAGAGGGATACTTCTGGCTCTCCACCCTATTGACCCTCGCTACCCGGCCAAAATGGGGGCCTTTTTCCCACTATTGAAGGGAAGACAAACTCAAATACTAAGGGGAAAACCTCCTAAACAGTTGGCCCCTGCCCATGTGCGGGATCGTCCCTCCTCTGACAGGGCTGAACCGGGGGGTTCCTCAGCGCTCACGTAATACTGCCGCGGCTGCTGGGGAAGGTGGGGGGTAGGAGCAGTACCAGCTCCATCAGCAGTAACCTAAGTCTGGAGTCACTAATGAGCAGCTTCCTTTTACCCCCCTAGTGAGGAGGGCATCACCAGCAGCAGCAGCAGCAGGAAAATGGAGCATTCCCTGAACCAACAGTTGTGGCCTACTTGGACAGCCCTCTGCCACCCCAGTTAGAAGATCCCCCCTGGACTACTGGGCAGCCAAACTGGATGTTGGCCGCAACTTGCCGAGTTTGCAGTGGGGAAGCGTCCTGCCTGGCCAGTAGTGTGGCATCAGAGCGGGTGTTTTAGTTGCGGCGGGGGCCATTGTTACCCCAAGGGGAACCCGCTTGTCCACGGGAAATGTTGAACACTGACCTTTGTCAAGATGAATCAGCGTGGATCGGCCAGGATTTCCACACACCAATGCCTTTGGGGTCAGTCTGGGGTTTAAACTACCTGCCCCCAGCCACTATTCTGATGCCCCCACCCGCCTGATGCCACACATCTGCTGATAGTTTCTCCATCTGCCTACCACCGTCTTTACCAGGGACTGGGATTTCCACCCCCCCTCAACACTCTGTCATTGTGCCACTCTATTGCTCATTGCTGCTGCTGCTGTTGCTGTTGCCGTGACATCCACACTGTTTTCATTGTGCCACTCCCGCGGCCTGGTACTTTTTTTGCCACCTCCAAATGTCATTGTGCCACTATCTGACCTCCTGCTGTTGCTCCTGTCATCACCTCCACTCTCTGTCATTGTGCCACTGCCTGACCTCATGCTGCTGCCGCCGTGACCTCCGCTCTCAGTCATTGTGCCGCTCTGTGGCCTAATACTATTTTGCCACCTGCAGAATGTCATTGTGCCACTCTCTGACCTCATGCTGCTGCTGTGACTCCTGTCGTGCCCTCCACACTGTGTCATTGTGCCACTGCCTGACCTCATACTGCTGCCGCCGTGACCACCACACTGTGTGATTGTGCCACTCTGTGGCCTAATACTGTCTTGCCGCCTCCATAATGTCATTGTGCCACTGTCTGACCTCATACTGCTGCCGCCGTGACCTCCACACTTGTGGGGATTGTGCCACTCTGGTGGCCTAATACTGTCTTGGGCCCCCTCCATAATGTCATTTTCCACTGTCTGACCTCAAAACTGCTGCTGCCGTGACCCCCCACACGGTATCCTTGTGCCACTCTGTGGCCTAATTTCGGTTTGCCGCCTCCATAATGTCATGTGCCACTGCCTGACCTCATACTGCTGGAGCCGTGACCTCCACACTGTGTGATTGTGCCACTCTGTGGCTTAATACTGTTTTTTTTTTCCCCCTCCATAATGTCATTGTGCCACCCGCCTGACCTCATACTGCTGCCGCCGTGACCTCCACACTGTGTGATTGTGCCACTCTGTGGCCTAAACGTTTTCCACCTCCAGAAAGCCCTTGGGCCCCTCTCTGACCTCATACTGCTGCCGCCGTGACCTCCACACTGTGTGATTGTGCCACTCTGTGCCCTAATACTGTTTTTCCGCCTCCATAATGTCTTGTGCCACTGTCTGACCTCATACTGCTGCCGCCGTGACCTCCACACTGTATCATTGTGCCACTCGTGCCTATTACTGTTTTTTGCCGCCTCCATAATGTCATTGTGCCACTGCCTGACCTCATACCCGCTGCCGCCGTGACCTCCACACTGTTGATTTTGCCACTCGTGGCCTAATAAATGTTTTGCCACCTCCAGAATGCCATTGTGCCACGTCTGACCTCATACTGCTGCCGCCGTGACCTCCACACTGTGTGATTTTGCCACTCTGTGGCCTAATACTGTTTTGCCACCTCCAGAATGTCATTGTGCCACTGCCTGACCTCATGCCCGCTGCTGCCATGACCTCCACACTGTGTATTGTGCCACTCTGTGGCCTAATACTGTTTTGCCCCCACCAGAATGTCATTGTGCCACTGCCCGACCTCATGCTGCTGTGGCTGCCGCCGTCACCTCCACACTCTATCACTAATGTTGCCACCTGAGCTCTCAGCTTGTTTTTTTCCAGCTTTCGCTAGCATGACTTTATCAGGCTACATTCCCATTGAGTTTTTTGGTCAGTTTTGCCCTCTTAAGTGCCCCGGGAATTTTATAGTGAAGCGATTCTAAGAGCGGCGGCAGTCATGTGCGTGTCATACTAAAACACAACATTGTATGAAGACCAAACAAAGCTCCTCTGCATATTTAAGCATGGGACAACGTTTCCTACAGCACCCTGCAGGCTCTGGGCACCTGGAAATAGCTGTTTTTAACGTGAATTTGTGCCGAAGTAATTCGGACCGAAACGAATTTTGTCAGAAAATTCGGCGGTGACCGAACCGAATTTTTGAGAAATTCGGCCATCTCTACCCACAACCCTAAAACAACCTCTTCTTCCATACACACAAAAAAAAAGAACAATGAGAGTATGGGTGGAATTCACTTGCTCTGTGCAGAGCCAACTGCTCTCCCGCTTACGGGTGCTTTCATTTGCAGCCGGCTTCACTTCCCCCCTTCCCTCTCTTTACTCCCTGCATGCTGGGTCAGGTGATGCCTACCTTAAGGGCTCTGTTCAGCACGCGGCTGGTCAGTATAGTGAAACATGGACATCACAGGCCCCTATTGACTACATGATTAAAGCAAAATATGGCTGTCAAGGTGACATGATGTGCTGAGCAATGCAATAAGACTAGCTCCCCAGACTACTGTGATGTTATGCGGGGTTCCTGATTTTCATTGAGTAAAGAATGTTTTAACCGAATTTTATTAAAACGTGTTCAATGGGCTTGGAGTTAAAGCCAGTTTTCTAGCCCTGCAGTGAGTGGGGCAGCCTATATATAAACATATAAGACTCTTTGTGCATAACCCCTTTACTTTCCTGATTCCTTGGGAAAGGTCTATACTCCATCACCTAATAAAGACTTATAAGGCCATGTTCAGACATAGCTTTTTAAAGGTGAAAAAATCTGGAGTAAAATCTGCAGCATTGCTGCTGAAGACTTTTGCTTTCTAGTGGCAGATCTTCCCATTGTTTAAAATGCAGATTAGCCCCTCAGCAACCCATTATATTTCTGATAATGCCAATATATCAGCAGAACATGTTAGGAAGCATAGTATCAGTACAACAAAAGTTTACATTACTATTAGAGGATATTATCATTTTAACTACGGTTATTTGGTTGTGGGAATTGGTTGTAGTCTTTTAAGTTTTTTCTGATTTGTTGGGCACCTTAGGGCCACACATTTAAATGTAGTTTTATGCTTATGGTAAAACTACTGTATACTAACCCATTTATGTGAATACATAAAGACAAAAACCTCAACACTTCATTCCAATGGCTGGAAGGAAAGGACTAAGGCTTTTGTTTTTCCTACAATACCTGGACACTTATGGTCCTCTGACCTGAAATCCTTGCCCAAAGAATCTGAAGGTCTATATAAGATTATTTCAGACAAAAGATATTTCAGCAGGCAGGACTAATAAATACTAGCCTAGACATTCGAAAGCCAATGATTTAGAACAAATAGCGAATTCTTTCAAAAAATCCCTTCAGGGTTTTAAACCGAAAAGATCAAGATCAAAAATGGAAAAGTTTTTGGTATTTTTTTTTTTTTACATTTGTTTTTACATTTTATTTAATTTTAATGAAAAATACAGCAAAAGATTCAAAACCCTTTCTTTGGACCAGAGCTTACTGCTTAGGGTTTATAAAAAAAGTTGCAATAAATTATTTTGCTTGTACGGTGGGTAAGTTTTTAACTTATCACATAAAAATAGAAACTAAATTAAAACTCCATAAAGCAGGGAAAAATTTTTTTTCAAAATTACACTTTTATTGCAAGGTATGCCAAAGGAAAAATCTGCGGAGGGGAGCAATTTTGGTCCTACTGTTTTCGAATTGTTGCTTAAATGTATATTTTTTTTTTTTTGTTTTTACGATTTATTCTCACATTTCACATTAATTGCTTATATTCCCTTGGGGCAATTTGCCACAGACTGCAGCATCTTTTTTGGGAAAAAAAAAAGTCGAAATTTTCTGCAGGGGTTTTATTTAAAGGGAAAAGGTGTCCCCCTACCTGTACTTTGCTGGAAATGCTCCAGCTTGAATACGCACTGATTAAGGTGCCAAATGGCCCCCTAATCACATAAAAAGAAAGTGACCCCTGCTCACCAAAATAGGGCGTAACTGTCCCCCCTTTTCTCTTTCCCATAATACAAATCTATCTGGTAATGTGCTTCTATTCATATTTCATACACAATGAAAAGACTGGGGTTTGACAGATCTCATTCAAATGGATCAACCTGTCCCCAATTACCCAAAAACATCAATAAAATTCCATAAAGGGAAATATCAATAAAAACTATCTCTGTTATTACTTTTCCCAAAATAATATTGCAGACTTTATACAAAAAGGCCTATTTTTCCCTTTGCAAAAAAAAAATTTGTAATTGTTGAATTTTT
>JAODAL010049245.1:0-28322 GCA_025379985.1 Phyllomedusa bahiana
AGCGCCCTGGAATTAATGGCGCTCTAAAATAAATAATAATAATAATAATATTGTGTTGGTGCTAGGCCCCAAAAAAAAAATTGAAAAGGGGGGGGGGGGAGACGGGATAGAGGCCACAGTTCGTGGGCACAGTCCTGGATTGTTGAGGACTCCACAGGGATTGTGCTGCAGCTTTGGCCTAAACCCCCTCTGGATTGCATTTGATGGTCTGAGCTCCAACCTCTCTACCCCCTGCAGATCAGCCTCAGTCAAGGTGTGAAGCTTTATGCTGTCATATTTTTAGTAGTGTTTCTGTTTCTTTACAGATTTTGCTCGTTGGACTATGTCGGACTCGTTGGACTATGTCGGACTCGTTGGACTATGTCGGACTCGTTCGGACTATGTCGGATTCATTGGACTATGTCGGATCAGCGTTTGACCCATTTCTTTATTTAAATGATCAACAAAGGCTGGTGTCAGGGAGTGTTTATTTAAATAAATTGGGGTTTTTTTCCCGTTTTTTTTAGGAGGGGGTGTTATTTATCTTTTGTTACCAGTGTTAGTAATAAAGGCGTCTGTCATACACCTCTTCATTACTATCACTGGGGCTTGATGTTAGACAGTGGTAGTTTTTGTTACTCTAGGGCTGGCACTACCCCCTAGTCACTATTACCTCAGTACCCAAGGGTAGTTCCGAAGAGCCGGGTAACCATCAGAAGTGGAACCTCTATTGTGACGATCAGCTTCTAAGGTGGCTGCGGACTGGTATTTGTAGGATGGGAAGAGGCCAAAATCTATGGAACTTCCCATCCTAATAGTATCAGCCGGCAGCTGCTGCTTTTACCTTGGATGGTTATGATAGAGAGGTGGGACCCCACATCATTTTTTTCATTTTCATTATTAATTTATTTATTTCAAAACCTCTGAAAGCCCCATTCACCTCATGTTTTCACCCTTTTGTGGTATCTGTTGGGATACTGTAAAAATGTATCCCGAGAGGAACTCCAAGGGGCCATTGACGTCTATAGGGCAACTATGGTCCTAATGGGTCTACGTTTGCCCTGTTTATTGAACTTGTACAGTTTCTGCACCATCAGCCACAATTTTGTGTCCAGTGCTGAAACTGTACACAGTCAGTAAACAGGGCAAACGTAGACCCACTAGGACCACAGTTGCCCTATAGAAGTCAATGGTCCCTTGGAGTTCCTCTTGGGATAAATTTTTACGGTATCCCAAGAGGAACTCCAAGGGACCACAAAAGGGTGAAAACATTATGTGAAAGGGGCCTTTTAAAGGTTTTTAAAAAAAATTAAAAGAAAAAACAACGTAAAAAAAGGTCCCCCATGGATACCGCGACGCACTGCCACGGTCCCATGGGGGATAATAGAGCAGACGTAATCCAACACAGGCTACGTTTTACTCTATTTCTTGGCTAATATGCTTATTTTATGGGACACAATGGCGTAGTCAACTATGCTAAAATAAACGTATGCGCCATGAAATAGAATAAAATGCAGCCCACGCTGGGCTACATCTGCTCTATTATCCCCTATGGGGCCGTCGCGGTATCCACTGTGGTACCTTATTTTACAGAATGGAGGGGCTTGTAGGGTAACAGGTGGGGTGGGTTGGTTTATGTATGGTATGGGGGGCTTGTAGGGTAATAGGTGGGGGTGGTATATGTATGATATGGGGGGCATGTGGGGTAACAGGGAGGGATGGGTTGGTTTATGTATGGTATGGGGGGCTTGTAGGGTAACAGGTGGGGTGGGGTGGTTTATGTATGGTATGGGGGGCTTGTAGGGTAACAGGTGGGGGTGGGTTGGTTTATGTATGGTATGGGGGGCTTGTAGGGTAACAGGTGGGGTGGGTTGGTTTATGTATGGTATGGGGGGCTTGTAGGGTAACAGGTGGGGTGGGTTGGTTTATGTATGGTATGGGGGGCTTGTAGGGTAACAGGTGGGGGCGAGCGCGGCGAGCGCGCTTATGTATGGTATGGGGGGGCTTGTAGGGTAACAGGTGGGGGTGGGGTGGTTTATGTATGGTATGCAGGGGCTTGTAGGGTAACAGGTGGAGGTGGGTTGGTTTATGTATGGTATGGGGGGGCTTGTAGGGTAACAGGTGGGGGTGGGTTGGTTTATGTATGGTATGGGGGGCTTGTAGGGTAACAGGTGGAGGTGGGTTGGTTTATGTATGGTATGGGGGGCTTGTAGGGTAACAGGTGGGGGTGGGTTGGTTTTTGTCTGCGTTATGAGTGGGAATTGTAGGGTAACAGAGGGGGGGGGGTTGGTTTATGTATGGTAGGGGGGGCTTGTAGGGTAACAGGTGGAGGTGTGTTGGTTTTTTTATGGTATGGGGGGGCTGGTAGGGTAACTGGTGGGGGTGGGTTGGTTTATGTATGGTATGGGGGGCTTGTAGGGTAACAGGTGGAGGTGGGTTGGTTTATGTATGTTATGAGGGGGCTTGTAGGGTAACAGGTGGAGGTGGGTTGGTTTATGTATGTTATGAGGGGGCTTGTAGGGTAACAGGTGGGGGTGGGTTGGTTTGAGTATGGTAAGCAGGAGCAGCTGCGCAGACGCGCACCCGCGCCTCTTCATCGCGACCTCGCGCGCGCGCGTGGGTTGGTTTATGTATGGTATGGGGGGGCTTGTAGGGTAACAGGTGGGGGTGGGTTGGTTTATGTATGGTATGGGGGGATTGTAGGGTAACAGATGGGGGTGGGTTGGTTTATGTATGGTATGGGGGGCTTGTAGGGTAACAGGTGGGGGTGGGTTGGTTTATGTATGGTATGGGGGGCTTGTAGGGTAACAGGTGGAGGTGGGTTGGTTTATGTATGGTATGGGGGGGCTTGTAGGGTAACAGGTGGAGGTGGGTTGGTTTATGTATGGTATAGGGGGGATTGTAGGGTAACAGGTGGGGGTGGGTTGGTTTATGTATGGTATGGGGGGCTTGTAGGGTAACAGGTGGGGGTGGGTTGGTTTATGTATGGTATGGGGGGGCTTGTAGGGTAACAGGTGGGGGTGGGTTGGTTTATGTATGGTATGGGGGGCTTGTAGGGTAACAGGTGGGGGTGGGTTGGTTTATGTATGGTATGGGGGGATTGTAGGGTAACAGGTGGGGGTGGGTTAGTTTATGTATGGCATGGGGGGATTGTAGGGTAACAGGTGGGGGTGGGTTGATTTATGTATGGCATGGGGGGATTGTAGGGTAACAGGTGGGGGTGGGTTGGTTTATGTATGGTATGGGGGGGCTTGTAGGGTAACAGGTGGGGGTGGGTTAGTTATGTATGGTCTGGGGGGATTGTAGGGTAACAGGTGGGGTGGGTTGGTTTATGTATGGTATGGGGGGCTTGTAGTGTAACAGATGGGGGAGGGTTGGTTTATGTATGGTATGGGGGGGGCTTGTAGGGTAACAGGTGGGGAAGGGTTGGTTTATGTATGGTATGGGGGGGCTTGTAGGGAAAAAAGGTAGGGGTGGTTTGATTTATGTATGGTATGGGGGGCTTGTAGGGTAACAGGTGGGGTGGGTTGGTTTATGTATGGTATGGGGGGCTTGTAGGGTAACAGGTGGGGGTGGGTTGGTTTATGTATGGTATGGGGGGGCTTGTAGGGTAACAGGTGGGGGTGGGTTGGTTTATGTATGGTATAGGGGGGCTTGTAGGGTAACAGGTGGAGGTGGGTTGGTTTATGTATGGTATGGGGGGGCTTGTAGGGTAACAGGTGGGGTGGTTTATGTATGGTATGGGGGGCTTGTAGGGTAACAGGTGGGGTGGGTTGGTTTATGTATGGTATGGGGGGCTTGTAGAGTAATAGGAGGGGGTGGCTTGGTTTATGTATGGTATGGGGGGGGGCTTGTAGGGTAACAGCTGGGGGAGGGTTGGTTTATGTATGGTATGGGGGCTTGTAGGGTAACAGGTGGGGGTGGGTTGGTGGGTATTGTAGGGTAACAGGTGGGGGTGGGTTGGTTTATGTATGGTATGGGGGGCTTGTAGTGTAACAGGTGGGGTGGGGTGGTTTATTTATTTTATGGGGGGATTGAATGGTAATAGGTGGGGGTGGGTTGGTTTATGTATGGTATGGGGGGGCTTGTAGGGTAACAGGTGGGGTGGTTTATGTATGGTATGGGAGGGCTTGTAGGGTAACAGGTGGGGGTGAGTTGGTTTATGTATGGTATAGGGTGGCTTGTAGGGTAACAGGTGGGGTGGGGTGGTTTATGTATGGTATGGGGGGCTTTTAGGGCAACAGGTGGGAGTGGGTTGGTTTATTTATGGTATGGGGGGCATGTAGGTTAACAGGTGGGTTGGTTTATGTATGGTATGGGGGGCTTGTAGGGTAACAGGTGGAGGTGGGTTGGTTTATGTATGGTATGGGGGGCATGTAGGGTAACAGGTGGGGTGGTTTATGTATGGTATGGGGGAGCTGGTAGGGTAAACAGGTTGAGGGCGGTTGTTTATGTATGGTATGGCGGGGCTTGTTGGGTAACTGGTGGGGGTGGTTTGGTTTATGTTTGGTATAGGGGGGATTGTAGGGTAACAGATGGGGGTGGGTGGTTTATGCGCTCGCGCGATATAGGGGGGATTGTAGGGTAACAGGTGGGGGTGGGTTGGTTTATGTATGGTATAGGGGGGCTTGTGGGGTTACAGGTGGGGTTTGGTTGGTTTATGTATGGTATAGGGGGGCTTGTAGGGTAACAGGTGGAGGTGGGGTGGTTTATGTATGGTATGGGGGGGCTTGTAGGGTAACAGGTGGGGTGGGTTGATGGGGAGCTGTAAGGGTAACAGGTGGGGGTGGGTTGGTTTATGTATGGTATGGGGGCTTGTAGGGTAACAGGTGGGGGGTGGGTTGGTTTATGTATGTGTATAGGGGGGCTTTGGGGTACAGGTGGGAGTTTGGTTGGTTTATGTATGGTATAGGGGGGCTTGTAGGGTAACAGGTGGAGGTGGGGTGGTTTATGTATGGTATGGGGGGGGGCTTGTAGGGTAACAGGTGGGGGTGGTTGATGGGGATTGTAGGGTAACAGGTGGGGGTGGGTTGGTTTATGTATGGTATGGGGGGCTTGTAGGGTAACAGGTGGGGGTGGGGTGGTGGGGATTGTAGGGTAACAGGTGGAGGTGGGTTGGTTTATGTATGGTATGGGGGGGGTTGTAGGGTAACAGGTGGGGTGGTTTATGTATTGTATGAGGGCTTGTAGGGGGTAACAGGTGGGGTGGGTTGGTTAATTTATGAAAAGGGGGCTTGTCGGGTAACAGGTGGGATGGGGTGGTTTATGTATGGTATCGGGGGCTGGTAGGGTAACAGGTGGGGGGTGGGTTGGTTTATGTATGGTATGGGGGGCTTGTAGGGTAACAGGTGGGGGTGGGTTGGTTTATGTATGTTATGAGGGGGCTTGTAGGGTAACAGGTGGAGGTGGGTTGGTTTATGTATGGTATGGGGGGCTTGTAGGGTAACAGGTGGGGTGGTTTATGTATGGTATGGGGGGGCTTGTAGGGTAACAGGTGGAGGTGGGGTGGTTTATGTATGCTATGGGAGGGCTTGTAGGGTAACAGGTGGGGGTGGGTTGGTTTATGTATGGTATGGGGGGCTTGTAGGGTAACAGGTGGAGGTGGGGTGGTTTATGTATGGTATGGGGGGGCTTGTAGGGTAACAGGTGGGGTGGGTTGGTTTATGTATGGTATGGGGGGCTTGTAGGGTAACAGGTGGGGTGGGTTGGTTTATGTATGGTATGGGGGGCTTGTAGGGTAACAGGTGGGGGTGGGTTGGTTTATGTATGGTATGGGGGCCTTGTAGGGTTACAGGTGGGGGTGGTATGTATGGTATGGGGGGCTTGTTGGGTAACAGGTGGGGGTGGGTTGGTTTATGTATGGTTTGGGTTGGGCTTGCGGAGTAACAGGGAGGGGGTGGTTTATGTAGGGTATGGGGGGGCTTGTAGGGTAACAGGTGGAGGTGGGGTGGTTTATGTATGATATAGGGGGCTTGTAGGGTAACAGGTGGAGGTGGGTTGGTTTATGCATGGTATGGGGGGCTTGTAGGGTAACAGGTGGAGGTGGGTTGGTTTATGTATGGTATGGGGGGGGCTTGTAGGGTAACAGGTGGAGGTGGGGTGGTTTATGTATGGTATGGGGGGGCTTGTAGGGTAACAGGTGGAGGGGTGTGTGTTTATGTATGGTCTAGGGGGGCTTGTAGGGTATTTTTTTTTTTTTTTTTACAATTGGTAATGTATTAGCATATATGAATATGCTAATACATTATAATCTGTGTCAGTCTGACACAGGCAGCAGTCAGGGCAGTACACAGTGTGCCCTGATCGCTGGCTTCTTATCCAGACAGTCCTGGGGCTACTCTAGGTCCCCAGGGCTGACTGTGCAGCCATTCCCCAGGCTCTGTCTGGTCACCGGGCGTCCCGATCACCTGAGAGCAGGGAAACCCTTTGACTGTGCTACGGTGACGATCCGCCGCAATCAATGGGTCAAAGCACCGGCGAGCGGAGGTTCCTCCCGCTTGCCGGTGCTTGCAGGGGCTGCGCTGGGATCAGGGCTGTGTAGTACAGTCACGATCTCAGCACAGCTGTGGCGCCCGGACGTCAAAAGATGGTGGGCGGTCGTTAAGGAGTTAAGTTACTTGCCCATAAATCTCAGATAAATGAAATGGAGGAATTAATGCCTTGGTGACATTTATCTTCAGCGGGGAGATAGCATTTGACCCCTTACCAACATAGGGCTATAGTAGGGAAGTTTGGAGCGGGGTCACTTGCTGGGCTCCATACGTGGCAGTTAATAGCGGATTATTACAGCTCGGATTCGCAGCATCTAAATGACTGAGGAGCTGTGTAGGATGTAATAGAAGCAGTAACATGGCAGCTATGGAGGCCTTTATGACAACCGCCTGGAACCCCCACTGTCTCATGGCAGGAGGGCCAATTGGGCAAAGGAACGGTGCATTTCTTTGCCCGATCGCCTCCCTTACCTGAACCAGAGTGCCAAGCGCTTGTCATGGCATCAGGGGGTCTAATGCCGCCCACCATAGCTGCCATGTTGCCACATCCTGCTATAGGCACAAAGCAATAGGACAGACATCTTTTGGGGGGGGGGGGCCTTAGCAGGAGCCGTGAAGCTCCGCCCCCTTTCCACGAGCAGTGTGTGAAAAGCTAGGATGCCACCAGGACAGTGAGTGCAGGGATGGCTGTGTGTGTGAGGAGGGGGGTGGCAGAGTGCCTGTGAGGGGAGGGGTGTGAAGTAGATTTTATTATTTTAGTGCTATTAGCTATAGGGACACTGCCTGGCTCATGGGGGTATATACCTGGCTAATGGGGAAATCTACCTGGATAAAGGGGGCATCTACCTGGCTATTGGGGGCATCTACCTGGCTAATGGGGTTATCTGCCTGGCTTTTGGGGCATCTACCTGGCTATTGGAGGCATCTACCTGGCTAAAGGAGACATCTACCTGGATAAAGGGGGCATCTGCCTGGCTATTGGGGGAACTACCTGGCTATTGGGGGCAATACCTGGCTAATGGGGGCACTACCTGGATATTGGGAGCACTACCTGGCTAATGGAGGCACTACCTGGCTGTAAGGGGCACTACCTGGCTATTGGGTGCACCGCTTGACTGTAAGGGGCACTACCTGGCTATTGGGGGAACTACCTAGCTGTAAGGGGCACTATCTGGCTATTGGGACAGCTACCTGGCTAGAAGGGGGCATTAACCTGGCTACAGGAGGCTACTACCTGGCTACAGGGGGTTACTACCTGGATAGAGGGTTCAAATAGGGCACCGAGATACCTACCTATTATGACACAGTTTGGCATTATCTCCTAGCTGTCCTGGATGCTGAATAGACCATCCAACAGTCCAGGGAAGCTGGGTGACGCCAAAACTCTAATTTAGCTTTCTTCCAGAGCCGTTACACAGTTAGGTGGAGTAGGGTGTGGCTTTTCGAAGGGGGCGTGCCTCACATGCAAGATGGGTGTGGACATGCAAATTTTTGGTGCGGCGCACTACGCGCACCGCCCCTTAATATCTCCTGCTTTCTTACTTTCAAAAGTTGGCATGTATGACCTTACTGACACCAGGATGTACCCATCTCGCTGTACAGAGAGCTTTGTCTGTTTTTCCAGTTTGATAAATGCTATACAGGCCGTCCCCAGGTTATGAACGGGATAGGGACTGTAGGTTTGTCCTTAAAGGGGTTGTCTCACTACGAAGATTACAGTTTAAAATGAGGGGACCAAAAATCTAAGCATGTACATCCTTGGTTACCATTTGCAAAGTGCTGTGGTTTAAGAGAATGGGATGATTTATTTGTGCTTAGCAACCGTGTTTGAGCCGAGAGACAGAGAGAGATCATGTGCAGTCCCACATAAATCAGAAAGAGAACACATCAGTCCCATGCAAATTACATACACAGCTGTACTTTGCAGTCCCACATAAAACAATTTTGCGACACAGATCGGCAGTTCCACGCAAATCTCATGTGCAGTCCCACGTAAATCAGAACAAGAGAACACAGCAGTCCCATGCAAATTACATACGGAGAGAGAACACAGCTGTACTGTGCAGTACCATGTAAAATAATTTTGCGACACAGATCGACAGTCCCACGTAAATGTCACGTGCAGTCCCGTGTAAGATGTGCAGTCCCATGCAAATTACATACGGAGAGAGAACACAGCTGTACTATGCAGTCCCACGTAAAACAATTTTGCGACACAGATCTGCACTCCCACGTAAACAGCTGGAGGGCCGCAGTTTGACACCCCTGTCCCACATAAATCACTTTTGTGACACAGATTTGCAGTCCCACATAAATCACTTTTGTGACACAGATTTGCAGTCCCACATAAATCACAGACAGAGAGCACAACTATACTGTGCAGTCCGATGTAAATAACTTTTGTGATATAGTTTTTGAGTGTATAGTTTTGTTCTGCAGATGTAGAGGTCAGAGGTATAATAATCTGCAGGATATAGCACTGTGTGAGAGACAGAGAAAAAAAATTACCCATCTTTCCCAGAGTCCTGAATGTCAAATGCCTATTCTAGTTACATGTAGAGAGAGAGAGAGAGCGAGAAATGTAGATATACACTATGGAGATACACTTCGCTTTTCACTTCCAGTGATTCCAATGACAGCTGAGAACCTCTCCCTTCCTCCAGCTCAAGCAGAATGAATCCTAACATGCACAGTGTGGGGCGTCTGCAGAGCATGAAGATACTCCCTGCAGGGAGGAGAAACGCGCCCCTCCATTTCACAAGCTCTGCTTGGCAACCAGCATAAACGGCTGCCAAATGCTGTGACGAGACAACCCCTTTAATTTGAATTTGTATGTGAGTCGGAACATGTGCTGCTGTGGCATGCTACATAATCTCCAAAAAAATTGGGAATCTCGCAAGAGAACAGGGAGTGACTTTTGATCCCTATATTTACTATTTTGTCATAGGCAAACTTAAACTATCAGTTCTCTATCTGTAATACACTAAAACGTAACTTTTATTATATCTAACTCTTAACCTCTATACACACTATTTAAAAACCTGATTTCTAACCTCATCATTTAACCCTTTTTGCTTCTGAAAGAGGGAATAACTCCCTTTCTATTAGGACCTCTAACCCCTGATGAAGCCAGGTTAGCTGGTGAAACATGTTGGGGAGGTCAGGCATGACGTTTTAAATTGTGATTTCTCACCTCTGTCTACAAGTGTCACCTGCTGCAGACAGTGTCACAAGGGGGCCTTATTTGTTCTGTGTCTATGAGATTAGGGACGACTGCCCAAGTAGTTGGCTTGGGATCCCTTACTGGAGCTAGTACTTTGCTATAGATATAAGGCTTTCCTGTTAATAGTTGGGTTCCACCAGACTTGATGATAGAAAGGGAGTTATTCCCTCTTTCAGAAGCAAAAAGGGTGAAATGATGAGGTGAGAGATCAGGTTTTTAAACAGTGTGTATAGAGGTTAAGTGTTATACATAATAAAAGTTACGTTTTAGTGCTTTATAGATAGAGAACTGATAATTGTCGTTCCACAGCTACTATCTGCTGTGGAACATGGAACTACAAGTGCCAGCATAAGAAAGTCTCTGTTTTGTAACTAGGGGACAGATGTAAGTCATACATGCCAACTCTCCCGCTTTTGGTGGGGGGGTCCCGCTAATGGGGGTCTCCCCCCGCCACCCCGGCAGAGTTGGCATTCCTCCCGCCGCCAGCAGGCAGCGGGGGTTCTTTAAATGGCCGCGGCGCCAGAGTAGCGCTAGTGCGCTACTCTGGCGCCGCCGGGCCACTCCTACAGGCGGGTGAAGCGGCCGCAGCGGGCGCTCACCCGTCCGGAGACTCTCACTGTGCAGGGAGGAGGCAGGAGGGATCGTTCCCCTCCTCCCTTCTCCCCCTATATGTACAGTGCCGGCTGGTGTGCGCTGTACATACAGATCAGCGGCGCAGGGGGTGTGACACGCGGCTGCACTCACTCCCCCTGCAGACCTGAGTCTCGCGGTCGGACCGGGAGATGTCCGGAGCTGGCCGTGCTGCAGGGAACCTGGGGAGGTAAGTGGCTTTTATTATTTTATTTTTTTACCTGGCTACAAAGGGGGCAACTACCTGGCTAACAAATGGGGGCATCTACCTGGCTACAAAGGGGGCTCTACCTGGCTAACAAATGGGGGCATCTACCTGGCTAACAAAGGGGGGCATCTACCTGGCTAACAAAGGGGGCATCTACCTGGCTAACAAAGGGGGCAACTACCTGGCTAACAAAGGGGCAACTACCTGGCTAACAAAGGGGGCATCTACCTGGCTAACAAAGGGGGGCATCTACCTGGCTAACAAAGGTGCATCTACCTGGCTAACAAAGGGGCATCTACCTGGCTAACAAAGGGGCATCTACCTGGCTAACAAAGGGGGTATTCTAACCTGGCTAACAAAGGGGGCATCTACCTGGCTAACAAGGGGGCAAATACCTGCCAAACAAAGGGGCCAATACCTGGCTAACAAAGGGGGCAATAACAGGCTAACAAAGGGGCTTCTTACTGGCTAACAAAGGGGGCATCTACCTGGCTAACAAAGGGGGGCATCTACCTGGCTAACAATGGGGGCAACTACCTGGCTAACAATGGGGACACTACCTGGCTAACAATGGGGGCATCTACCTGGCTAACAAAGGGGGGCATCTACCTGGCTAACAAAGGGGCATCTACCTGACTAACAAAGGGGCATCTACCTGGCTAACAAAGGGGGCATCTACCTGGCTACAAAAGGGGGCATCTACCTGGCTAACAAAGGGGGGCATCTACCTGGCTAACAAAGGGGGCATCTACCTGACTAACAAAGGGGGCATCTACCTGGCTAACAAAGGGGGCATCTACCTGGCTAACAAAGGGGGCATCTACCTGGCTAACAAAGGGGGCATCTACCTGACTAACAAAGGGGGCATCTACCTGGCTACAAGGGGGCATCTACTTGGCTAAAAGGGGGCACTACCTGGTTATGGAGCGCTGCTACCTGGCTATAAGGGCATCTACCCAGCTTTCTTCCAAAGCCGTTATGCAGTTAGGTGGAGTGGGTGTGGCTTTTAAAAGGGGCATGGCTCACCAACAAGATGGGCGTGTCCATGCAAATGTTTTTGCCGTGGCGCGCTACGCGCACCGCCCTCTTTAATCTCCTGCTTTTCCACTTTCAAAAGTTGGCAACTATGATGTAAGTCAGAACAGTGTAAGTTGGGGACCAACAGGTTGAGGGACCCAAGGGCTTCAGGACATCATTGCTTCTTCTTTGATGACACTACGTGAGTCACTCCCGGGGGTTCAGTGGCGCTCCTCAGGGACGCACCGTGTCTCCTCTTCTACATTATTGATTGTATAATCTCCCGGTCATGTGCGCACAGGAGAGATATTCCCACTTGAGTCGGTGAATAGAGACAATTTTCATCCATTAGCAGAGCTGAGTCAGTCTATAACAATGGATGCCGCTCATGAGCTCAGCTTTACTGGTGTCACCGGCTGAGTAACAGCGCCGAAGCGAAGGCGGGACGACGGCGCCGAATAATCAGCAGCCACGGTATAGGGGCTGCATGTGGAGCCTCAGGCATTGCAAAAGAAAAAGCAACTTTCTATGCACATGATGGTATTTCTTACCTTATCTTAGGCAGCACAGAGTATTTCAGGAGGGGATTGTGCTGATTTCTTGTAAGGCAGTAACTGGTGCACTCATGTGACAGGACTGGGTCATGATGTAAGAAGGGGAATAGAAACAAATGGAGGTAACAGGCATAGAGTTACATAGTGGGAAGAGTGGGAAGAGCATTGCACAGCAGCACAGAGTATTTTAGGAGGGATTGTGCTGATCTCTTGTGAGGCAGTGACTGATGTACAAATGTGACAGGACAGAGTCGTGATGTAAAAAGGGGAATGGAAACAAATGGTGGTTACAGACATAGAGTTACATAGTGGGAAGAGCAGCGTACAGCAGCACAGAGTATTTCAGGAGGGGAATGTGCCGATCTCATGTGAGGCAGTTCCTGGGGCACTTATGTGACAGGCCAGGGTCATGATGTAAGAAAGGAGCTAACAGACATAGAGTTACATAGTGGTAGGGGCAGCACATAGCAGCACAGAGTATTTCAGGATGGAATTGTGCTGATTTCTTGTAAGGCAGTGACTGGTGCACTTATGTGACATGACAGGGTCATGATGTAAGGAGGGGAATGGAAAGAAATGGAGGTTACAGACATAGAGTTACATTGTGGGAAGAGCTGCGCACAGCAGCACAGAGTATTTCAGCAGGAGATTGTGCTGATCTCTTGTAAGGCAATGACTGACGTACTTACTGTATTTGACAGGACAGGGTCATGATGTAAGAAGGGGAATGGAAAAAATGGAGGTACAGACAAAGAGTTACATTGTGGGAAGAACTGCGCACAGCAGCACAAAGTATTTCAGGAGGGAATTGTGCTGATCTCTTGTAAGGCAGTGACTGATGTACTTACTGTATGTGACAGGACAGGGTCATGATGTAAGGAGGGGAATGGAAAGAAATGGAGATTGCGGACATAGAGTTACATTGTGGGAAGAGCTGCGCACAGCAGCACAGAGTATTTCAGTAGGAGATTGTGCTGATGTCTTGTAAGGCAGTGACTGATGTACGCATGTGACAGGATAGGGTCATGATGTGAGGAAGGGAAAGGAAACAAATGGGAGGTCACAGACATAGAGTTACACCGTGTGAGGAGCGATGGAAACCATGGCCGCCACTCACGCGCTGGACAGTCTCTCTCCATTCTGTTCTATGGGAGTTCTGAGTACAGGGGAGCGATGCGTTTGGCTTTGCTCGGAATTGTCATAGAACAGAATGGAGAGCCCTGCGCAATCGCGACTGACTCTCCAGGCTGCGATGTCAGTTTCACGGGCCTGTTCCCGAGATAGGTGACCTGCACCTATGGAGACAAGTGGTAGCTCATTTTGGAAGGATCAAAGTCTCCCAGCAGCACATAGTATTTCAGGAAGTGAGAGTCAGTGACCTGTCCACTTGAGTAGATATTAGTGAGGACAGGGCTGTGTGTGACACGGACATAACATGAAGAGGAGGATAAAGACAAGTGGAAGGTCATGCAGGAAGGAGCAGCGTCATCCAGCAGCACAGAGTATTTCAGGATGTGAGGTTGCTTGTGGTGTCAGTGACTTGTGATGATGTTAGTGAGGACACAGACGGTGTCATGAGTCTTGTGGGGAGCAGTAAAGGCTTCTGATAATGATGA
This sequence comes from Phyllomedusa bahiana, assembly GCA_025379985.1. Classification (NCBI taxonomy): domain Eukaryota; kingdom Metazoa; phylum Chordata; class Amphibia; order Anura; family Hylidae; genus Phyllomedusa; species Phyllomedusa bahiana. The sequence continues at coordinate 13,719 of JAODAL010049245.1, forward strand.
TATAGTGAGAGATAAGTGGCAGTCATATGGAAGAGTATGGTCTCCAGCAGCACAGAGAAGGTGAATTTGGGGGAGCAGTAAAGCTTCTGATGATGATATTAGTGAGGAAAGGGCAATCATCTGGAAGAGTCAGTTCCAGCAGACAGAGTATTCAGGTGAACTTGTGGGCAGTGGCTTTGATGATTTAGTTTTTTTTTTTTTTTTGAGAGAGTCTTAAGAGTATACGGCCCAAACAATATTTCGTAAAGGGGGAATTCCGGAGTTTGGGGGAAAGGAAAATTTTCCTAATAATTGGTTGGCCAGAAGAGTTTGGTGGAGGGGAAGAAAGGTTAAGGATATTTAATTGAGACAAGGGAATTACTGGGAGTTTCCCAGCAGTACAGGAAATTCGGGGTTTTGGTTGTGTGGTTTTCAGTGACTTGTGATGATGTTAGTGAGGACACAGACGGTGTCATGATCTTGTGGGGAGCAGTAAAGGCTTCTGATATGATGATATTAGTGAGGAGACAAGTGGCAAATCATACTGGAAGGAGTACAGTCTCCCAGCAGCACAGAGTATTTCAGGTGGCAATTTTGGGGGGAGCAGTAAAGGCTTCTGATATGATGATATTAGTGAGGAGATAAGTGGCAAATCATACTGGAAGGAGTACAGTCTCCCAGCAGCACAGAGTATTTCAGGTGACAATCTTGCGGGGAGCAGTAAGGGCTTCTGATATGATGATATTAGTGAGGAGACAAGTGGCAAGTCATACTGGAAGGAGTATGGTCTCCCAGCAGCACAGAGTATTTCAGGTGGCAATCTTGTGAGGAGCAGTAAGGGCTTCTGATATGATGATATTAGTGAGGAGACAAGTGGCAAGTCATATTGGAAGTGTCCTCATCTCCCATGCTGGGTGTATTTTGCTGCATGTTGAGAGCATTGGTTTCGCTCCCCCCGCAGCGCACCCGGACCCTCTCAGGAGACAATGTGCGTGTAATGAGTTTACGATACAAAGCACCGCCGGCCCCGAGCTAAAGTCTCTGCAAAATGGGTTCCCATATATTGAGCTCATCAATCAGCCGCCGCGTTTCCTCTCGCTGATCTTTATCATAAAACCGGAAAGCAATGGCTACAATCCACAGAAGCAAGAGATGTTCAGCTATTTGTAGTACTACAAGTGCCAGCATGTCCTATCCCAAAACAGGTCCTATCTAATAAATGCACAAACATAAAGAGGTCCCAATCATAACTGCGCCCCATGTATCACAGTGTTGGGAAATCTGACGCGGGTTTACACTGTCTATTCTAACCTTACGCCTTATATTAGTTGACCAACAATTGCGCCACACTCCTGGTGCACCTTTGTTGATGCGCGTCATTGCACGCTAAGCCACGACCACTTCCCACAAAGTTATGCCCCTTCCACAGAGACCACGCCCGGGCCAAACAAGGACTACGTCTGCTACGTCTGCTATCCCGGTACTTCCTCCCCTGCATATAGTGATTAATACCACCATACTGTTACTGACCAAATTAATATACCAAGAAAAATAATAACAATATACAAGGACCAAATACACCGCCACATCATCACCACCATAAAGACACTGAATAAAACCATTGTACTGTTACTGAATGTTAACCATTACACTAAGACCAATATCACTCTCATACAGTGACCATATGTGGGTAGACACCAGTGTACACAGGCTCTGCAGACTGTATATTACCTCCATACAGTGACCATATAGTGGTAGAAACCAGTGTACACAGGCTCTGCAGACTGTATATTACCTCCATACAGTGACCATATAGTGGTAGAAACCAGTGTACACAGGCTCTGCAGACTGTATATTACCTCCATACAGTAATCATAAGTGAGTGAGTAACAGGCTCTGAGATGTATTTACCTCCATACAGGCCTATAGTGGTAGACACCATGTACACTCTGAGACTGTATATTACCTCCATACAGTGAACATATAGTGGTAGACACCAGTGTACACAGGCTTTGCAGACTGTATATTACCTCCAAACAGTGACCATATAGTGGCAGACACCAGTGTACATAGGCTCTGCAGACTGTATATTACCTCCATACAGTGACCATATAGTGGTAGACACCAGTGTACACAGGCTCTGCATACTGTATATTACCTCCATACAGTGACCATATAGTGGTAGACACCAGTGTACACAAACTCTGCAGACTGTATATTACCTCCATACAGTGACCATATAGTGGTAGACACCAGTGTACACAGGCTCTGCAGACTGTATATTACCTCCATACAGTGACCATATAGTGGTAGGTACCAGTGTACACAGGCTCTGCACATATATAAGTGATTACAAGGCAGTTACATCCAATGACTCACAGGTGATGTCTTTTCTGATCTGAGTCATTCTCTTTCCCTTTTCTTCTCCATCCGGCCCCAACCATCATGACATCTTCTCCCGGCCACAACTTATTCCTGCAGAATTTACCACACAGACATGTTAGACTCCTCACTTTTCCAGCACTTTCCTACCAATTTCCATCTCTGTACAAATTCACCATCCAAAGTATCCCAAATGGTAATAATACTCCTTTTGGTGCCCCATACAGTAACTGTACCCCAAAAAGGGAAAGTGTCCCCAGCCAATTAAAGGGCCCAGATTGCCACCAGTAGGTAAATATAGTAGGGGGCTGCTTATAGTAGGCAGCCCCCACAAATTAGGCAAGCAGATAGGTAGATGCCCCATATAGGTAGGTTAGACCCTAAAAATTAGTAAGTCAGGTAAGTTGGCAAACTCTTCCTATTAAGTAGGTAAAATCCCCCTTCAGTATAAGGTTCCCCTCAGTAGGTAGATATATAGGGTTCTCCCAATAAGTAGGTAAATAGGTTTCCCCAGTAGATAAGTTGGTATGTAGGGTCCCCCAAATAGGTAGTTAGGTACATAGTCCCCCAGTAGGTAGGTAGATAGGTATATAGGGCCCCCCAGTAGGTAGATATAAAGTCCCCCAATAAGTAGGTACATAGGGTTCCCCAGTAGATAAGTTGGTATGTAGGGTCCCCAAAATAGGTAGTTAGGTACATAGCCCCCAGTAGGTAGGAAGGTATACAGGGCCCCCCAGTAGGTTTGTATAAAGGTTCCCCAATAAGTAGGTACATAGGTTTCCCCAGTAGATAAGTTGGTATGTAGGGTCTCCTAAATAGGTAGTTAGGTACATAGCCCTTCCCCCCCCGTAGGTATGTAGGTATAGAGGGCCCCCTTGTAGGTAGGTAGGTGTTTAGGGCCATCCAGTAGGTAAGTACATTTCTAGTAGAGAGGTATATATTGCCCACTTTAGTAGGTCAATATATAGGGCCCCCTTTGTTAGGTAGGTATATAGGGACCCTAGTAGGTAGGTAGATAAAGCGTCCCTGTAGGTCCATAGGCGCCCAAGTCGGTAGATAGGTATATAAGGCCTCCCCTGTAGGTAGATACAGTATATAGTCCTCCCTATCATCATTTTAAAAAATTACTCACCTCTCCCCTCTTCTCCTGTCGAACACCTCTTTTTGAATCCAGAGCAGGTGGTGTGACATCATTACGCCGCCTGCTCCGGTACGCCACTTCCGGCGTTTACAAGGCCAAAAGCCTTCATTACATTGCACCGCCTGTGCCACATCATCTATTGGGCTGAACTCTGCGGTGGCAGCTGCAATCGCTGCATCACTGGGTCTATGTGACCCAGCGATGCAGCTGTGTGTTGAGGGGGCCAAGTCGCAACTGCAACCACTGCGACCCCTGTAGCGACACCACTGACCATAGTGTTCTGATTTCATTTGGGACCTGTGGTGCAGGCATCACCTGAATAAAGTATCCCAACTAATCCCTCCATAAGGACACGTACTTAGGGCAGAGTTTTGGGCTAACCTTCAATTCTTCCTTAGATTCAGATCAAACTGACCCAAATCCAAAGCACAATACTAGTAACAATCCCATTGGCAGCGGTAATAACAGCCATCTTGCTTTCATGACTCCAGGGCTGTGGTCTCGGAGTCGGTGCCTATTTTGCAGGAGGCGTCATAAAAGGGACCGACTCCGACTCCCAAAATATATAAGTTGGTCCAGTTAGTTCAGTGCAGTGCAAAGAGCAAGAGGAATTGGGTCTGGCCAGTGCTGCTGCTCCCATATCTTCACCCTCATCACATGGGAGTGTAATTGATGACCTGGAGCAGGCAAAGCGCTGCCCCAGGGGATAAGAGTCCGCTCCCGGGAAAAACAGTTTTCAGCAAAATGTTTCCCCTGTTCTCAAAAAAGTAGAAGAATTCCAACCATTCATCAAAACCTGACTGTGGCTGAGGCAATCCTTTATACCCTGACATTGTTAGAGATGTTGCCCCTGTGGTCACCGCATTGCCCCCGCCCCAAGTTATTTGTAGAGAGGCCGTTCTCTAGCCGGAAATCATGAGATCAGAATGAGGTCATGTATGCAGGATTGATGGAGGCAATACATTTCTCAGAAAAAATTCAGAGACTCCACAAATGTTCCTGCTGGGTTTTGCATATTTAAAAATTTTTTGTGTTCTAAAGTCATATCCAATAAAATATATTTTACATGACAAGCAAAAGGGTAACAATGTTTTGAACTTGTGACTTTCAGGTTTCCATATCTCTCCATCCACTACAGCTTTGTACATGAGGCTACAGTAATTTTATACAAGTCATCTTACGATCTTATACAAAAATGTGACTTGCAAGTATTTAGCATCGCTTAGTGTGCAGATCTTTCCGTAACTGCATTGTTACTGTTTTGCTCCTAAAAATCAAATGTTAATCTTTATTATTTTGTTAGTATTTGGGAAATCCCCCTTTTTGGGCTTTTCAGCTCTGCCTAAATCTTCTGGGCTCTGGGTCAGATTAAAGGGCAGGTCTTGACTAAAATTGATACCAGGTCTCTTCTACACGTTCCCAATGTTGGTGCAGACTGGCTTGGAAAACAAATAAGCTTTTTCTTCAACTTTTACCCACAAGTGTTGAAAAGATCAAAACATTGTTACCCTTTTGCTTGTCAGTGTCTGTTCTACTAAATAGCTTGATTATTGTATCATAAGGTGATAAAACAGTCGGATGTTACCATTTTATACAGTAAAGTTTTCACTTAAACATGCGCCGAGTATGAGGGAGTAGGTGGAGTCAGGAGGCGGGGTTTGGGAAATTGAGGAGTCGGAGTCGGGGTTTTGGGCCCTTGCCGGACTCCGCAGCCCTGCATGACTGTATTTTTGCAGATTTCTTATCCAGGAAAGATGGAAAGGGTCGGACTACAAAAAGGATTTTAACGTCCTCCTTAAATCTCTGTCCTGTGAACTTACCCTAATGGTCGCCACTCAGCTTTCCCAAAAATGGAGCAACTAGATATAATAAAAAAAATATATATAAAAAAATGTACTGAATGATTTCTAATTACCGGGGAATATCTGGATTTTCATAGGAGATGCAGACGGACTACACAGGGGTTGTGCGGCCCTCGCTTATCTATCGGGTCATGCACCCCCTCCCTCTATAATCTGCGGCTGCAAGACTACATTGGCGGTAAACGCTTCATTCAGAACATTCGCGTCACCATTGTTTCTCCTTTCGTAGGAAGAGTTTGATTTCCCAGAAAACAATGGGGATTATATAGAATGTTTGGCAGCTTGTAATGAAAACATGGCCATTGTATCATCACGCTGCGCTGCAAGGTCACTGCTTCAAGGTCACCATACTCGGCGGCAGCCTCTGATCCTTTGTGTCGTATTACAAGGGATCATGGAAAAGGGTGAATATTATCAAACATATTTCTCTTACTATTAACCCCTTCTTGCATTTCTTCTTAGTTACATCCATTCATATTATTGGTAAAATTTAGAGCAATGGGGTGGCAAGTCCAAAGTGGTGACAACATTGCCACCCTCCCCCCGACCCAACGGGAGTGTTGGCAAGTCTCCCGGGCGCTGTGGTTGGCAGTCCAACGTTTGGGACAACATGCCAAACCCCTCCCCAAACCCCAACGGGAGTATCGGCAAGTCTCCCGGGCGCTGTGGTTGGCAGTCCAACGTGGCACACATGCCACCTCTCCCAACCCAACGAGAGTGTTGGCAAGTCTCCCGGGCGCAGTGGTTGGCAGTCCAACGTGGCACACATGCCACCTCTCCCGACCCACCGGGAGTGTTGGCAAGTCTCCCGGGCGCTGTGGTTGGCAGTCCAACGTGGCACACATGCCACCTCTCCCAACCCAACGGGAGTATTGGCAAGTCTCCCGGGCGCTGTGGTTGGCAGTCCAACGTGGCACACATGCCACCTCTCCCGACCCAACGGGAGTGTTGGCAAGTCGCCCCGCCGCCGTGGTGGGCTGCCCAACGTGCCACACTTGCCACCTCTCCCCACCCCACGGGAGTATTGGCAAGTCTCCCGGGCACTGTGGTTGGCAGTCCAACGTGGCACACATGCCTACCTCTCCAGACCCACCGAGATTGTTGGCAAGTCTCCCGGGCGCAGTGGTTGGCAGTCCAACGTGGCACACATGCCACCTCTCCTAACCCACTGGGAGTGTTGGCAAGTCTCCCGGGCGCTGTGGGTGGCAGTCCAAGTGGACACATGCCAACCCCTACCAACCCAACGGGAGTATTGGCAAGTCTCCCGGGCGCTGTGGTTGGTAGTCCAACGTGGCGCACATGCCACCTCTCCCGACCCACCGGGAGTGTTGGCAAGTCTCCCGGGCGCTGTGGTTGGCAGTCCAACGTGGCACACATGCCACCTCTCCCACCCAACGGGAGTATTGGCAAGTCTCCCGGGCGCTGTGGTTGGCAGTCCAACGTGGCACACATGCCACCTCTCTCGACCCAACAGGAGTGTTGGCAAGTCTCCCGGGCGCTGTGGTTGGTAGTCCAACGTGGCACACATGCCACCTCTCCTGACCCAACGGGAGTGTTGGCAAGTCTCCCGGACGCTGTGGTTGGCAGTCCAACGTGACACATATGCCAACTCTCCCGACTCACTGGGAGTGTTGGCAAGTCTCCCGGGCGCTGTGTATGGCACTCGGATGGTTGTGGCTCAGAGAGTGTTCCCGCACCATCTGCAGCAGGAGCTGGCTGTAAAGTAACTAACTGTAATATATATAGCTAACTCCAATCCCATCCATTTAACCCCTTAGATGCCACAGACAGTATTATCCACCACCAGAGGTGCCAATAGGGCAGTACTCCTGTCAGGGGCCCTAATCAAAATGGCACCCACTGATATGTTAAAAAATAGGAACTAGTAATGGGTGGGGGCCCCCATTTGATTTGGCTGCATGGGGCCCTGTAACGGTTACTAGATGACTGATGGCAGCCCTGTCCACAACATATAAGAGGTGAACAGTGGGAGACAGCTCCTTATGTCACCCATGGGCACCCTGTATCGCGATCACAGGGTGCCCACGCCTGGAGGCCAAATAATGTCCTATGGGTGTCTGCCATATACAGGAACTATAAGGCCACAGACGGAGTAATAGGCTGCCTGTCACATACACTATAATTCATAGCAATACAGTAATGTACAGCAATGTATTGCTATGTGCTAAAAAAAGTGATCAAGTTACTGTAAACTGAGACAGAAAAAAAAAGTCAAAAGCAAATAAAAAATTGTAACAAATTTTTTTTAAAAAATTGATAAATGCTAATTTGCGAATTTAAAAAAAATAAAATAAAATGAACAAAGCGAAAAATTAAAATGTAAAACCGTGCCAGACTTCCTGCGCAGCCCCGTTCATACATGTCGACCTAAGTTTATATTTTCATGGGTATCATGTTGGGGCATGTAAGATTTTATTTTCATTTCCAGTATGTTTTTTTTTTTTTTTTTGGGTGAGTTTGGATGAATAAAAAGCAATTCTGGAACAGTTTTAAATTTTAATTTTTCGCTTTGTTCATTTTAATATTTTTATTTAAAATTCGCAAATTAGCATTTTTGAGGTTTTTTTTTTTAAATTTGTTGAACTTTTTTTATTTGGTTTTGACTTTTTTTTATGTCCCAATCTACGGTCAGTTGATCACTTTTTTAGTACTTAGCAATACATTGCTGTACATTACTGTATTGCTATGAATTATAGTATATGTGACAGGCAGCCTATTACTCGTTCTGTGGCCTAATAGGCTCCTGTATATGGCAGACACCCATAGGACATTATTTGGCCTCCAGACGTGGGCACCCTGTGATCGCGATACAGGGTGCCCATGGGTGACAAAAGGAGCCGTCTCCCACTGTTCACCACGTATATTTCGTGGTCACAACTGTCGGTGGCATCTAAGCGGGTAAATGGATGGGATCGCAGTTAGCTATATATATATTACAGTTAGTTACATTACAGCCAGCTCCTGCTGCAGATGGTGCAGGAACAGTCTCTGAGCCATACACAGCGCCCGGGAGACTTGCCAACACTCCCGGTGGATCGGGAGAGGTGGCATGTGTGCCACGTCGCTCTAGTTGTAAAACTCCCGCACTCCAATATCAGGCGCCTCACAAAGTGCCCGCGGCATTTTTTAATGCGCCTTATTTCGGGAGGGGGGGGGGCCGCACTAGAAACATACAAAGCCATAGATTTATAGAATCAGTACAGCAATTCTAGACACATTACTGCTGGAACAGGTAAAGCACTTTCAAAGTGGTTTATTGATGTGTATGCGCTGGAATGCGCCTGATTTATGACCCGCAGTAGAGAGGGTTCATAAATCAGGCGCATTCTACACTAATATAATGCGCATAAAAATTGGCATCTTAAAGGGGTTTTGCCACGATGTAATGTTGACGTAGGATCCTCCAAAATGGATAATTAATCACTTTTCTAAATATATGTGATTACAAAAAGTGAAGCCTGTGAGAGCCACAGCATTGCTCAGTCCCCTTTAGTTTCTTGAAACTTTGCATTAGACCCGACTAGTACACTGACAGGAGTTGATCTGGCCGTGCTTGCGTGTTTGCACTTCTTATCTGATGACAGGGAACATGAATGATCTTGCAGGGACTGTGGAGAGAGTGCAGTGTATGAGTCTTTCGGCTGTATAGAAAATCCACTGGTTGTAATGTTATTATTTGAGTAAACATTGCAGACGCTCCCTTGTTCCTCGCTCTCTGCTCACCCCCCTCCCTCTCACCCCTGCAGTGTTCATGATTTGTTTAGCTTTTCTCCTGAGCCAGATAAGAGGTAAGCATCTCACTTCTTGGCAAAACCCCTTTAACGTCAAAAATCATACATGTCGCCCTTAGCCCGCAAATTAAAAAAAACTCAGCCAGCTCCAGAAAAGTGACATGATTTTTCTTAAAGTAGCCATTATGATTTAAAGAGGCTTTTAAAAAAAAAGTGTGGCCTGAAAAAGTAGGGGCGTGGCCTGTAGAAAGGGGCAACAAACTGAGCGACAGCTCCTGGTGGCAAAGCTATACCCCTGCCTGACCCCCATCCTCTCCGTTCCTTACATTTCTTTAGTCCAGCACTTTCTGGTCTGGAAATCAGACCGACCAACCGTCAGTGGGTGAGGACATGGCTGGTCCTGATAAGGGGGCTAACCCAATAACAGGCGGGTGCTGCCCGCAGTGACCGGGTGTGGTGTCACGATTCGGCTCAGGCTTCTCAAGATACAAGTTTGTTATATGATAAAAATAAAATGTGTCACCGACGTTTTCATCAAACCCTCTGTGTCTTGTGTTATTGTATGACTAGTTTAGGATGAGCAGGATAGCATGCGTGTAAAGAGGGGCCATGTGGTGCCAGGGGAGCTGAGAAGATGGCACAGAAATAACACAGACGGGTATGGTCTTCGCAGTCAAACACAAGCCGGGTTGTTTTTTTTTACTCCATAGAGGCACTATAGCTTTGTGGTTACAGTAACTTCTATCCAGGTTCACATTCTTGGTGGGAGAAACAGTTCCTAGTAAGTGGTATTAAAGGTGGGGTTCCCTTCTCAGACATTAATGGCACATCAATAAGATACGTCCTACAAATCTGATGGGTGCCGGTCCCACTTTTGGAGTCCATACTGATCTTGGGATTTGGCCACTGAAAGGCTCCAGGCACATCGGAGAGGAGGTTGCGCTTATATTTCTATGGGATGAACGGCACAACCTACTCTTTGATCTGCACAGAGAGCCGATCTTAAGATAGATGCGGGTCCTAGAGGTAGGAACACCCCTTTAACTGGCAATTCTAACACGGCAAACATGTAAATAAGATACTGGGTCACATGGTGGTAATTTGTCAGCGCTGCAGGTCGCATCAGGGCGAGCTAAGATCCGACCATCTCAGAGAACGAGGAGGGCGAGGCTTGGGGACGTATTGCCCATTCATTTATCTGGGAGTTCCGAATATGGCCGGGCTCAGCTCCAGGGTGCACAGTTACTAGTCCCATTTCAGAGAATACAATATTGCTCTGGAGCTCAGCACTGTCACAGTGAGGGGGAGACTGGTCCACAGGGGAGCAGGAAAAGCACGGTGGGCTCCTGGGTATAATGGGCCTCTGGATATCTTGGGCCCCAAGTGGTCCCTTGGATATGGTTGGCCCCTGGGTGTAGTATGCCTCTGGGTATAGTGGGCACCTGAGTATAGTGGGCCCCTGGGTATAGTGGGCCCCTGGACATGGTGGGGTCCTTGGGTATAGTGGTCCCCTGGATATGGTTGGCCCCTGGGTATAGTGGGCCCCTGGGTATAGTGGGCCCCTGGACATGGTGGGGTCCTTGGGTATAGTGGGCCCCTGGACATGGTTGGCTCCTGGACATGGTTGTCCCCTGGGTATTGTGGTCCCCTGGATATGGTTGGCCCCTGGGTATATTGGGCCTCTGGGTATAGAGAGCACCTGGGTATAGTGGGCACCTGGACATGGTTGTCCCCTGGGTATAGTGGTCCCCTGGATATGGTTGGCCCCTGGGTATATTGGGCCTCTGGGTATAGAGAGCACCTGGGTATAGTGGGCACCTGGACATGGTTGACCCTGGGTATAGTGGTCCCCTGAATATGGTTGTCCCTGGGTAAAATGGGCCTCTGGGTATGGTGGGCCTCTGGACATGGTGGGCACCTGGGTATAGTTGGCCCCTTGCAGAGGTGTAACGTCAAGCTCTTGGGCCCTGGTGCGGAAAGTGAAATGGGGCCCCCCAGTTACCATGCACCATTTACAATGCTGGTATCTTCTTATGTGACAGGAGGGCTTTTGGGCCCCCTCGGGCTGCTGGGCCCGGTAGCGACTGCTACTGCTGCACCCCCTGTAGCTACGCCCCTGGCCCCTTGATATGGTGGGCCCTTGGACATAGTGGGCCCCTGGATATAGTGGATCCCTGGATATGGTAGGCCCCTTGGTATACTGGGTGTCTGGGTATAATGGTCCCCTGGATATGGTTGGCCCCTGGGTATAGTGGTCCCCTGGATATAGTGGGCCCCTGGGTATAGTGGTCCCCTGGATATGGTTGGCCTCTAGGTATAGTGGGTCCCTGGGTATAGTGGTCCTCTGGACATGGTTGGCCCCTGGGTAAAGTGGTCCCCTGAATATGGTTGTCCCTGGGTAAAATGGGCCTCTGGGTATGGTGGGCCTCTGGACATGGTGGGCACCTGGGTATCGTAGTCCCATGGATATGGTGGGCCTCTGGGTATAGTGGACCTCTGGACACGGTGGGCTTTGGGCTGCTCAGGAAGAAAAGCAGAGTAAAAGAAGCAGTAAGCAAGAGGCATGTACAGTACACATAACTAGAATTCATAGGGCCCCATAATGAGATGTGGCCCCACCACCTAAGGACAATAAACTGAAACAGCAGCATAAGTAGCACTAATTACTGGTATAAATAATCCCACCATATATCAGGTTACTCACATTGTAGAGCTGGAGAGCAGAAAGTCACCAACTACTTGTTCTCTATCGAAGAGACCAATGTTCTTGTACCTGAGTGGGGCCCTCAATCTCTGGGCCCCATATCAGTCACTATGGCCGCTATGGCTATAGTTACACCCATGGCAGTATGTGCAGTCATGCGCAGGAGCTCTAGGCTGGGACTTAACAATCCATTCCAGTAGTGGACCCCACAAATCAACTCCACTGCTGAGCTCAGTTGGATACCAGTGATGGTACTGGTGTCACACACGTCTCTGCTTAAAAGGGGTAGCACTCCCCATTAAGGGAAGGCACCATGTAGGTGTGTGGAGACTTATACATCATTAGTTGCTCCACTGAAATCTAAATATATTCTAAAAGGCTCATGGGAAACGACCTAGTACTCTGCAGCCCCACTTATTAGATGTAGTGTTCCTCGATTCACAGCCAAATCACTTGCAATGTGAATGGGATTATAGCCAATCAGTTATTCATCTGCAGACAGCTGTTTCGGGGTGTTGTCCTTCATCAGTGCAGAGTACAATACTGGTTGATTGGGTGAGAGGCTCCAGGAGTAGCTTAAAAGGGGTAACGTTCCACATAAGGGAGAAGCATCATGCAGATGTATGGACACTTATATGCCATTAGTCGCTCCACTGAAATCTAAATATTTTTTGAAGGGCTCATGGGAAATGAGCTGGGACTCTGCAGCACCACTTATTAGATGTATCATTCCTCAAGTCACATCCAACTCACTGAGCCTTGCAATGTGAATGGGATCAATACCATACCAGATATTCATCTCTCCCCCTAATAAGGAACGTTACCCTTTCTGAGCTACCCCTAGATCGTCACACCCAGGCAACCAGTATTCTACTCTGCACTGATGAGGGGCAACACCCCGAAAAGCTTTTTGGCAGGAAAATTTGGTTTGGTTTAATCCCATCCACTTTTGCAAGCTCAGGATTAGATTAAATTGAAAAACAGTACATTCAATTGGTGGGACTGAAGAGTCCTAGCTCATTTCCCATGAGCCCTTTTAGAATATGTCTCTGCTGCCACTGATGTCACAGGGGGCACAGATGTCACAGATGTCACTACACATAATAGGCACCGCCGCCTCCGGAATGGTAAAAAACTGTAAAATATTCCAGAATTCTACAATGTTCTCACCGTTCCATCAACAAGAAAAACTCCTAACCCTAAGCCCGCGCCAACTTTACGCTAGGCAGCGTTTGGGGAAAGTTTTTAAGCCTTCCATCCTCGCCAGGTGCCGGCTGATGGATATATCCAGCAGACGGTGACAGCTCCGATCCCGGCCATTTAACCACTTAGGTGCCATAGTAAGAGCGACTGAATGATTAGAGAACGGGGCACCCGATGCTCTGGTGACGCAATTCGGGTCGTTCGGTTGCCGGCACCGGGCCTAACGAAGGTCTCCAAGCTCCCCAGGGTTGCACCCATTAACCCGCCAAAAGCCATAGGTGGGGTTTAAATAGGAGATGAATGAAATGCCTGTACTCGACAACAGCTTTTTTTTGCTGTATAAGGAAAAGAAAGGGGACCCCATGTTCATGTCACCTAAATGTGAACATATAAAAAATGAAAAAAATATGAAAAGTCCAAAACACTCCCTGTATATGGCAGAACATCATTAGGGCCATAGGAAGGACACGCAATCACGTGATCTCGGGTTCCCTTAAGGCCTAATGTATGAAAACCGTCTAGCATATACGCCTTGGACACATGCAACTAAAAGCCATAGAACCAACAGACCCATGCAACTAATCAACTCATGCAACCCAACGGGCCCCTAGCAAAATATCGACTCAAACAACCAATCAGAAGCCCAAGCACCAAACAGACCATAGCCCCCAAACGAGCTTATACAACCAATCAGAGCCCATAGCAACCAAAAAGCCCATAGCACCCAAACAGAGGCCCCTAGCAACCAAGCCCATAGCGACCAATCAGCCTCAAAAAACCAAACAAGCCAAAGTAACCAATCAGCGCCATATAACCAATCAAGCCCATAGCAACCCTCAAGCTCTAGTAACCAATCAGCTCATAGAAATGATCAAGCCAATAAACCCAATTGTAGCCGATGCGCCAAACAAGAGCCCTAGCAAACCCAATAAAGCCATAACCCCAATCGGCCAACAACCAAACAACTATAAACAAACAAAGGCCCATAGTAACCAATCAAGCTCTAGAAACAATCAGAGCAAAAAAAAACCAAACGGGGCCCCTATAACCCAAACAGAGCTCATAGCAACCAATCAGACCCAAAAACCAATCACCCATATAAACCAAAACGAGCTCAAGCAACCAATCAGACTCAACGACCAAACAAAGCCCTTTCCACCAAACAACTCTAGCAACCAATAAGCCTACAACCGGCCCAAAAGACCCCCCAAGAACCAATTAGAGCTATGCAACCCTCAGAGCCCATATAACCCAATCGACTAAAAGGCATACCGGAACCCTGGGGGGGGCCCCTTAAGATTGGGTTTTGTACGGGGAACGGTGTAGGGCAGAGGGGAATATTGGCTAACTCCCAGGACCCTGAGTACCCAAAAAATTCTTCTTTCCCTAGTCAAGACACCCAATCACAGACACCAAGCCGGGGTTAAACAACGGGATTGCATTTATTTTCAGCAATAATAGTTTTGGGCCCCTTTTTGGACAAACCCGGAATACAATAACTGTGAGCAGTAACAATTTACTTGACTTGAGTATATTAATGCGGCAGCTTTTATAAGATACAAAAATCCCTTTATATGTGTC